>PVKV010036669.1:0-15495 GCA_004027835.1 Alouatta palliata
GAAACTCCGTCTCAAAAAAAAAAAAAAAAGAAAGAAAAAGTTAACAACATGAGGAAGGGAGAAATAATAGATATGTAAAGACCAGCTTTCTTGATTTATAATGGGATCTTTAAAAATCAGTAGGGATTGGCCAGGTGTGTTGGTTCACGCCTGTAATCCCAGCACTTTGGGAGGCTGAGGCAGGAGGCTCTCTTGAAGTCAGGAGTTCAAGACTAGCCGGGCCAACATGGTGAAAACCCATCTCTACCAAAAAATACAAAAAAAGTAGCTGGGCATGGTGTCACACACCTGTAGTCCCAGCTACTCAGGAGGCTGAGGCAGAAGAATTGCATGAACCTGGGAGACAAAGGTTGCAGTGAGCCAAGATTGCACCTGGGCAACAGAATGAACCTCTCTACGTATCAAGAAACTTTAAAGGGTGTGAGATTTTTTCCCCTATTCAATATATTATGAAAATCAACATGTGATTAACTGTAGAGTATCTGAGATTTTATCCCTTTGCAAGTTAGCCTGAACAGTTTCATGGATGTTTGCAGAAGATACAAGAATATTGAGTCAGACACAAAGAATTTTTTTATCATAATGTAGCAACAACATGAGAACATATTTGTGTCAGTTCCCCCTTGCCTCCCAGTCCCCATGGGCATGATGCTGAGAGGCCCAGGTAGATGCTGCCCACATGGTAGATCCACATGACAGCTGAGGCCCCTCATCTTAATAAATCTGAATGTTTTGTAATGGGCGGTAAACAAGCCTTCCTGAGCCTTGCTGCAGTGGGAGGCATTGTGTATTCATGATACTGGACAGTAAGTAAAGCTGTCCTGTGCTCCTGAGAAACAATGCTGTCCGCTATACAAACGATTCTCCTGCCTTGGCCTTCTGAGTAGCTGAGATTACAGGCACACGCCAGCATGCCTCGATAATTTTTATATGTTCAGTGGAATGGGTTTCACCATGTTGGCCAGGCTGGTCTCAAACTCCCAGCCTCAGGTGATCCACCTACCTTGGCCTCCCAAAGTGCTGGGATTACAGGCATGAAATCCTTGAAAATATAATCTGGAACAAAAATGCAGTTGGTGCTGCCTCTGTTTGATAGATACACAGAAACGTGAGACTCATGGAGAACAGTCTCCCACAATAAGTTACCTAAAAAGCCATTGGAAATCTGGGCAGAGGACATAAACAGGACACAAGAAGAGAAATCCACAAATGACTAATAAGCATGTGAAAAATGTTTAACTTCATTCACAATTAAAGACAGAAATTCAGGCCAAACGCTATGGCTCACAGCTGTAATCCCAGCTCTTTAGGAAGCCAAGGTGGGTGGATCATCTCAGGCCAGGAGTTTGAGACCAGCCTGGCCAACATGGTGAAACCCCGTCTCTTCTAAAAATATAAAGATTAACCGGGCATGGTGGCACATGCCTGTAATCCCAGCTACTTGGGAAGCCGAAGCAGGAGAATCACTTGAACCAGGGAGGCAGAGATTGCAGTGAGCCGAGATCATGCCACTGCACTCCAGCCTGGGCAACAGAGCAAGACTGTGTAAGACATACAAATTCAGACATTAATACAATATCATTTTTCATCTGTCAGAAAAGCAGACATCAAAAAAGTTGCACCCGGGCCGGGCGCGGTGGCTCACGCCTGTAATCCCAGCACTTTGGGAGGTGGAGGCGGGCGGATCACGAGGTCAAGAGATCGAGACCATCCTGGTCAACACGATGAAACCCCGTCTCTACTAAAAATACAAAAAAATTAGCTGGGCGTGGTGGCGCGCGCCTGTAGTCCCAGCTACTCGGGAGGCTGAGGCAGGAGAATTGCTTGAACCCTGGCAGCGGAGGTTGCAGTGAGCCGAGGTCGCGCCACTGCACTACAGCCTGGCGCCTGGTGATGGAGTGAGACTCTGTCTCAAGAAAAAAAAAAAAAAAAAAAAAAAAAAAAAAAAGTTGCACCCAGTGCCTACTTTGAGATCATGATAGAAGCAGCCACTCTTTTATTTGTGCTGGTAAATACACTGATGTTTTCTTTTTCTGTTTTTCCTCTCTGCCTATCATCTTTTAAATATACTGTTAAGAGAATAAAGGAAGGTACAGAAATATGTGAAGAGATTGTTCCCATTGTGTAAAACAAGGAGATGTGTGTGTACATGTATATAATTTTATATGAATAGAATATTTCTGGACAGAGACACACTAGGAATTGGTATCGCATGTCTGGGGAATGGAACTGGGAATCAGAAGAGGAAGGACTTATCATCATTTATTCTTCATACTGTTTGAATTTTTAACCATGTGCACATATTTCTTTTTCAAAAACTTTATTGAATATTGAAATGTTTAAAAATAAAAATGTCATGAAGTCACAAAAGCTTGAAAGCAGTGAACCTTGAGTAAGACCACACATTATGGAGGGCATGATTCTGAATCTCCCTACAAAGAGAAACGTTTTTTTCGGGCAGGGAAGAATTTACTTTCAAATTAAGAATTTTGGGCTGAGCACAATGGCTCACACCTGTAATCCCTGCACTTTCTGAGGCTAAGGTGGGAGGGTCAGTTGAGCCCAGGAGTTTGAAACCAGCCTGAGCAACATAGCAAGATCTCTTCTCTACTAAAAATAAAATTTAAAAATCAGCTGGTGTGGTGCTGTGTGCCTGTAGTCCCAGCTACTTGGGAGGCTGAGACAGGAGGTTAGGTTGAACCCAGAATTTCAAGGTTGCAGTGAGCTGTGATTGCAGCACTGGACTCCAGCCTAGGTGACAGTGAAATACTATCTCAAAAACAAAGTAAAAGCTAAGAGAATTTTTATACTTTGTTTACTTTTTTTTTTTTTCTTTGAGGCAGGATCTTGCTCTATTGCCCGGGCTGGAGTGCTGTGGTACAGTTAGCTCCCTGTAACCTCAAACTGCTGTGCTCAAGGGATCCTTCTGCCTAAGCCTCCTGAGTAGCTGGGACCACAGGCACACGCCACCATGCCTGGCTAATTTTTGTATTTTCTGTAGAGACAGGGATTTCACTGTGTTGCTCAGTCTGGTCTCCAACTCTTGAGCTCAAGCAGTCCGGCCACCTCGGCCTTCCAAAGTGCTGTAATTACAGTCAGGAGCCATCGTACCCAGCTTGTTTACTTTTCAAACTTTTTTCTTTGTTTGTTTGTTTTTAGAGGAAGTCTCGCTCTGTCACCCAGGCTGGAGTGCAGTGCTGCAATCTTGGCTCAATGCAACCTCCGCCTCCCGGGTTCAAGCAGTTCTCCTGCCTCAGCCTCCCAAATAGCTGAGACTACACACATGCACCACCACACCCAGCTAATTTTTTTTTTTTTTTTTTTGTATTTTTAGCAGAGACAGTGTTTCACCATGTTGGCCAAGCTGGTCTCGAGCTGCTAACCTCAGGTGATCCTCCTGCCTTGGCCTCCCAAAGTGCTGGGATTAGCTGCATGAACCACCACACATGGTCCGTTTGTTGTATTTTTAAGTGTGCAGGTTTTGAAGTCAGATAGACCAAGGTTCAGATCCCGACTGTTTCAGTTAGTAGACCTTGGGCAAACTATATAACCCCTGAAGTGTTACTTACTTAAGACTTATGCTAAGGTCATACACGTTGTAAAGGGCAGAACCGGAATTTCAACATAAGTTCATTTAACTCCAAAACCCAGTGCTCTGACTCAGTGCTGTGTCCACTAATAAAACTTAACAGAAGTGGACCACGTAACATACTATATTAATCTCCTCAGGCTGCCACCCCCAAACACCACAGGTGAGGCAGCTTAAACAACAGATTTATTTCTCACAGTTCTGGAGGCTAGGAGTCCAAGATCAAGGCACCAGCAGGGCCAGTTTCTGCTGAGGCCTCTTGCTCAGCTTGCATGCAGCACCTTCTCACTGTGCCCCTCATGTGGCCATTTCTTTGTGCACACAGAGAGAAAGGAACAGAGAAAGCTCTGTTGCCTCTTCCTCTTAGAATGACACTAGACTTTAACGGTAGAAAAGAAGGTTCACAGCATTTATAAGATTATTTAATGTATTTACAAAATTGTAATAAAAACTCTTGTTTTATTAGAGCATTAGTTTGGATGAGTTCAAGTCATTTTGCCATTTTACAACCCACTTGGAAGACTTTGCTATTGCCATGCAAATGTTCAGTTTAGCTCATCGTCCTGTCAGACTAGGTAAGTTATATGAAAAACCATTCAATTTTTATCATCTATACACAGTTTTACTATATTCTTTAACTAAATACTACCAGTCAAGGAACACATTATAAGTAAAAATAATGTGGTTATTCTAGCTTTTAATGTGGCTGTTCTAGATTTAGAATACCAGTACTTCAATGTAATGGTTACTTTATTTACTTTTATTTTCTCATTCTCCTAAAAAGGAGGAGGAATTATTTAAATATATGTCTATAGCATTGATTAAATTAAAATAGCTCATTTATCTTGCAGTGACTTGAATGCCATCTCTCAACTTATGATTTGAATATTTTCTTCATGGGCATTTTTGGTTTTGTTTTACTTCACAGATAATAAAAATTTGGATTTGCTTTTACTTCTCAAATAATGAAAATTTAGATTAGTTCCACTTAGACTATCTCATGTAGTTGATGAGTTGTTTTATCTTTGTTTTTTAGCCGAGTTTAAGAGAGCTGTGAAAGTGGCCACAGGACAAGAACTCTCAAACAATATTTTGGACACCGTCTTCAAGATCTTTGATTTGGACGGTGATGAATGTCTTAGTCATGAAGAGTTTCTTGGGGTGCTAAAAAACAGAATGCATCGAGGTTTATGGGTAACAGATTTTTTTTATATAATACATGTTTACATTATCATTCACTGAATGATATTAAACCTAGAATTTGGGCAAATGTACAGTCTTTAAATGGAGTTTTCATCATTTATAAAAAGATTATAAGCTGTAATTGAAATATGGAAATATACTTTATGTATGAGATTAAACATTTTCTTCGCTTTTTAAAAAATAATCTGAATCGAATCAGAAATCACTATTTAAAGTTGCTGTGAGCTATGATCGCACCCCTGCACTCTAACCTGTACAACAGAGCAGGACCTTGTCTATTAAAAAAAAATTGTTTTTAAAGAAATTGCTATTCAGAAATATAGTCTAACCGGACATGGTGGCTCACATCTGTAATCCCAGCAGGAGGCCAAAGTGGACAGATCAGTTTAGGCCAGGAGTTCGAGACCAGCTTGGGTAACACCATGAGACTCTGTTTCTACAAAAAAATGGAAAAAGAAATCATACCCTAGTATTTTACTAACTACATGTAATTAGATAGATGTAAATTCAAATCCCGGCTCCACTGTTTATTAACTGCTGAGTCTTGCAAAGCCACTTAATTTTTCTTAGTCTCAGATTCTTTATTCATACCATGAGGAAACTAATCTATCAGAAAAGCATTATTGTAAGAATTTAATGTGAAATACTTAGTATAGTAGCTGAGATAATGAAATTAATTTCACCGTTAGCATTATTCAGTCAAAGTCACATATGAGTCTTTACTTATGGGACAGATGAAATTCAGATTTTTGTTTAGATTAGAATGTGCTAGAAGCACTCTCAGAAAAGAAGTCTGCAAGGGGAAAACTAGGATCCAAAGAGACCCTACGTGGTAGGTAGACAGGTAGGTAGACAGACAGACAGACAAGAAGAAAGAAAGGAGGGGGAGAGAGAGAGAGAGAATATGGTACTATTCATGAAAATAAAGCTATTTACAGCTTAGAAAAGCAACTCCATTTCCTGCAACAAATATAACTTAGGGAAAAATAATAAATATGATTTTCATTAGCAAACATAATATTTTATAAGCTTTGCAGTTATCCAGCACCCCATAAATATATTCCTGGAAATTAAGCCAGTCTTTACAGTTAACAGTTTAATGTACCTGGGAGTCTCTTTGCCCTTTCTCAGAAGACATTAAAAAGAAGAGCTGTAAATCAGTCATAGGAAAAAGAATTTACGTAATCTGGAGTAGAATTTTACTTCCATTTGGCTAATTTCCATCAATGCTATGCTCCTGTGGTCACCAGGATCCAAATATTCTCTAACCTTTACCTTTTTATTGAGAGAAGTAGTAATCCACACGTATTTTTTGCTAACAAATGCTGCACATAAATAAGATTATGTCTTGACGCTTTTCATTAAATATTTTGTGACCTATTGCTTCTTTTTTAGTTTTAGCCAATGTTAAAGCTTTGGGTTTATAATTTTATTCCACACAGCTAAATAAAGTTGACCAGAAAAAGGGAAAGATTATAAAACATTATAAAATAATTAAATTTTAAAGCCAGTATGTGAAAGGAGATGGCCCAACGTCTTTATTACCCTCTTACGGAAGCAACTCCATGTGTGCTGAGTCTGGTTCCACTACCTAGTCACGTTAAGTGTAGTCACATTCACTTTTTGTCTTTTACCCTCATGTTACAGTTCTGTTGTGATCATCTTTTACAACACAATCCATCTTTAAGTACTTTTGGAGGAGGGAAGGAAGTAAACAGTAACGTAAACTACACATGAGATCATGTTTAACCTTGAAGACAATGACCCCTTGATTTTTACTTTTGGTTCACAGGTGCCACAACATCAGAATATACAAGAATACTGGAAGTGTGTGAAGAAAGAAAGCATTAAAGGTGTAAAAGAAGTCTGGAAACAAGCTGGAAAGGGGCTTTTTTAACAAAAGCTATAATAATATGGCAATGATGTTGCTCCAAATGTCAAAAATTGTGATTTTTTTTTAGAAGTACTAGCTATATATCTTCATAAATCTTCATTGATGTTCTTTGTGATATAAGCATATCTTGATTTACTTTCTGATTTATAATTTTACTAAAGAACTTAGAAAAGTAAGTATAAAAATAGATACTGGATTCTGTCAGAAGGCCTAGATTTGAAATGTTTTGTACTTTGGTAAGATGGAAAGCTTAGTAAAGATTCACTGATTTCTTAGACACTCTAATGTGATATGCTTTCTGGTAGGATAAAACAGGTACACATAGGAACAAGTACTTGAGACCAAGGCCAGTATCAATTCCAAATGTCCTGATGTTCCTCAGAGGGTAAATGAAGTTAAGAACTTAGTTCAGATTTTTCTCATCTGTCTCTTATGTCTCATAAATTTATTGTATATTTTATGTCAGTAGCTTAGCTGTTTATTGCCTCTAACATGTAAATTTCAATATTCTGTCTGGAAGCAGAATAAAATATTTACATAGATATAAAAAATACTGAGAGGTGCTTTTTATTTTTCATGTGTTTTTAAAACTACTTTTTTAAAAAAAAATTGTAAATACTCTTCATCCCTTGCCAACCTTATTAGTTCTTAAAAACTAGTATAGTTGGGAGAAATTTTGATCACAAGGTCAAGGTCTCATGGGATATATTAGGTTGTAGAAAACGTTTAAAATGGTGTTAATTGGCATTAAACTGAATATAAAATGCTATTATAAAATGGCATTTTTTTAAAGTGTGGTAAATAAAAATTATAAAAAACTTGCACGTCAGACACACAATTTAGAAAATTGCAAATATCTAAAACCAGTTCCATTCTCTAGAGAATTGGCTAATTCCAAGGCTGTGACAGGGAAAGTCCAAGATAAGGCTAGAACATCCTGTGCCTAAAAGTAAAGAGCTCACAGAAAGGTGAAGAGGCAGAAAGACAAAGCCAGCTTGAAGGGGCTGCCCCTGTCAAATCTGGTTCCGCTCAAGGATCAGAATAATTAATGTCAGTAATAGATTATAGCCTATTGAATAAGAATTCATGAGTTACACCAAAAATTAATTAGTTAATGAGGCCAGAGAAACCTCTCCCTTATTGTTGAAGGATAATGCCTTGAAATATGTTAATCCACTAAACTGGAAAACTCTCCTACACTGTAATCGGCAAGGGGCACAAGAGTTTGTCCATTTATTAAAAATTGTTTGCTGCTGATTGAAAAACAAATTTTCTCTAATGAATTGTTTTAGAAATAATTGCTTGTAAAATAATTTTTTTATCTTATAAAACCAAAAGAAAAGTTAGGCAATGCAAGAAAGTGTAGGTATGAATGAATCCTCCACCATTTTATCTGTCAGCCACAAAAATGCTGACTCCTCACCTGTCTTTCCAGATGCCCTTATGGGTAAAGATTAGGGACACAGAAATTAGGATGCTTTCTCATGCCTTCACAGGCTCTGCTTTTCCAGCCTCACCTGGCACTGCCTGGTTCTGCCCTACTTTACACAGCATTCCATGAATACTGTGCTGTGCTCCAGTGACATAAAACTCCTGGTCTTTCCTCATGTGCACCATGTGTGTTTCACATTTCCCTACCCCCCAGCTTTTATGCATGCCATCTCCTCACAGCGATGCCTTTCCTCTATCCTCTTGATGAAATTCTAGACCTCAATGTGCCGTCCACACATCAGGTTTATCTCTACTAAGGTATTAAATCAAGAGCAGGAGCACTGCTTTAGTCATCTTTATATACCAGTCTAGCTGAATCCCGGCTTATAGTAGGCATCCAACAAATGTTTGTTGAACAGAAGAGAGGGAGTGAGGGAAGAAGAAAGGAGAAAGGTGGGATGGGAGGAGCTACGTAGCTCAGCCCTGCCTTCACTGGTCTTGCCTACCCCCTTAGGAATCTCATCACACCTCCGGCTTCTGTTCTGTCCTCACCTTCAGGCCCAGTTGCTTTCTAGATGTCTCCATTTGGTTTGTCCAACTCAGCACATCCAAAACTGACCTGATTATGTCTCCCTCTTTTTCCAAACTTCATTTCTTCATGTCTTCTGCCTTAGAGAGCGTCTCCCACAAGAGACCAACCGAGAACCAGACAGTCATCCAGGAGCCTCACTCCCTTAATCTTCCATAGTCAATCATGTCCTATCAATTCTGCTTCCTCAAAGTCGCCCGACTTGTGCTCCACCTTCCAACCCCGTTGCCACTGCGTTAGTTCCAGCCCTGATAATTCATTACTTAGATGATGGCAGTAGAATCCCAACTTGCCCTTTCTCCAGCCCGTTTTAGGCACAGCAATTAAGCGTCCAAACTCTGCTGTTAGACTACCTGGATTCAAATCCCAGCTTCACCACCTTAGTCACATAACTCACCATATAACGTTTGACAAAGGACTTGACTTCTCTGTGCCCATTTTTTTCATCTTAAAAAGGAATGATTTTAGTTCTGATGTCAGCATTTTTGTGAGGATTGAGATGATACGTAAAACGCACTAAACGTAAGCCTTTAGCAGCTTTTAAATACTATTGCTGTTAACTTATTTCGACCCTCCTTCACAACACTTATTTTCTGAAGCATAAATCTGATCATGTCACTACACTTCTGATAATCTTGCCACACTAAAATGGCTTTAAAAATAAAATTCAACTCGGCCGGGCGCGGTGGCTCACGCCTGTAATCCCAGCACTTTGGGAGGCCGAGGCGGGTGGATCACGAGGTCAAGAGATGGAGACCATCCTGGTCAACATGGTGAAACCCCGTCTCTACTAAAAATACAAAACTTAGCTGGGCATGGTGGCACATGCCTGTAGTCCCAGCTACTCGGGAGGCTGAGGCAGGAGAATTGCTTGAACCCAGGAGGCAGAGGTTGCGGTGAGCCGAGATCGCGCCATTGCACTCCAGCCTGGGTAACAAGGGCGAAACTCGGTCTCAAAAAATAAAAATAAAATAAAATTCAACTCTGCATGCTCTTGCCCCATCTGTCTTTCTCATGTCCTAACACTTGCTCTCACACACCTTACACTGCAATATGAATTACTTGCCATCACTCCACTTGGCCAGGTTCTCACTCTCCAAGTGTTTGCACTTCCTAGTGCTCCTGTTGAAAATGTTCCCACCTGCCTAACTGCATGTGCCATTTCATCTGTGAGGTTTTCCATTTTTCTCCCTGCTTTTCCCTCACATTCGTTTAGGTATACATGGCTGTTAGTTCCCTCACACATTTCTGTCCACTTATCTTTCAAGCCTCATTAAAGTATACTGGAATTCTTTTATGTATTCTCCTCTTCTTGGCTACGAGCTCATTGAGAACAACAACATGAATCTTTTAACACTATCTCCCAGCATCCATGAAAGAGCTGGCACATACTGGTTGCTCAAAAAATGTTTGACCTATGAATGAACAAAAAGGAAAGTAGAACAAGAAATATCCCTGGGCTGGGCGCAGTAGCTCACGCCTGTAATCCCAGCACTTTGGGAGGCCGAGGTGGGCAGATAACCTGAGATCAGGAATTCAAGACCAGCTTGACCAACATGGCAAAACCCCAACTCTACTAAAAATACAAAAATTATCCAGCATCATGGCCTGCACCTGTAGTCCAAGTTACTTGGAAGGCTGAGACAGGAGAATCACTTGAACCTGGGAGGCAGACGTTGCAGTGAGCTGAGATCACGCTATTGCACTCCAGCCTGCGTGATGGAGCAAGACTCCATCTCAAAAAAAAAAAAAAAAAAATTCCCATGTGTGCTTGACCTGTTCTCACATTTCAGCTTCTCTGTTACAGGGCTGGACAGGAGAGAGGAGATGGCTTAAGGGAGCTTTAAGACAGCTCTGGTTTGGCCTTTTTTTGTTTGGACATACATAGCAAATATCGAGAGACTGGCCAGAGTTTCTGATATGGTTAGAAAGCAGAACAGGTCCTGGGAATGGAAGCAAATTGAAATACCTTCTCAAAGTCTGGAAACAAAGTTACCCTCCAGGAGTTAAATCATAAAATCAAATCATAATGTAGGGACCAGGCATGGTGGCTCATGCCTATAATCCCAGTACTTTGGGAGGCCAAGGCGGGTAGATCACTTGAAGTCAGGAGTTCAGAGCCTGGCCAACGTAGTGAAACCCCATCTCTACTAAAAGTACAAAATTAGCCAGGTGTGGTGAGAGGCTCCTGTAATCCCAGTGACTCAGGAGACCAAGGCAAGAGAATCACTTGAAATCAAGGAGTAAAGGTTGCAGTGAGCCGAGATTGCACCATTGCACTCCAGCCTCGGTAACAAAGTGAAACTCTGTCTCAAAAGAAAAAAAAGGTATAATGTAGGGAATGTCAGGGAAGATGGCAGAGCAGGAGGATCCAGTAATCTCTCTCTTCACCTAAACAACTATTGAACTGGCAGAAATTGTCTATTTTGGAACACTTCTGACATTTGAGGGAGAGAGTGATGAAATTGCTAGTAAATTTTGGTGAACTTCAGCTTTTTTGTGATGTAGCAGCAACAGGAAAAAGCCTCCCACCCAGCACGAGGAAACTGTCAGAGAAGCAGCCCACATTCCTGGTGCAGCTTCCTGGAACCAGTGTGGGCACAAAGGACCTTATTCTCCAGGAGTGGGAGGTCATGTGTTTTGCTAGCTGCTTGCTGCTTTTGATTGTGAGGGACCAGGCTGGAGGCCATTTTTTAATGCCCGCCTCACAGGTCGAAGCAGCTTCCCAGCCACAGGAGGTTTAAAGAGACTATTTCTTTTCCCTCCCTGTTGAGAGCCAGACATTTAAGGACATTTAACTGTAGAGACAATGGAAAAGAAACCTCAGTGGCCACACACAACAAGGAAGATACACTTTGCAAAAATAGTTTGGAAAAGGCACAGATAGGAATGGGTTCAGCCTGCAACAAGCAAAAACAAGCAATTTCTGAGGAGTAGAATTAGATTCCAGAGTTACTACAAAATAATGCTCAGAATAACCAGTTCCCAACAAAAAATTATAAAACATGTAAAGCAACAGGAAAGTATGATCCTTTCACAGGATATGAAGAATTTCACAGAAACCATACCTAAAGAAGATTAGACTTTGGAATTGTTAGTCAAAGATGTTAAATCCATTGTTTTAAATACATTCAATATATTTTCTAAAGGAAACCATGAATAAACACTAACAGAAATCAGGAAAACAATGTCTGAACAAAATGAGAATATAAATAAAAAGACAGAAATTATAAAAAGGAGCCAAACAAATTCTGGAGCTGAAATCTGTAATAACTGAAATGAAAAATGCAACAGAGGGATTCAACAGCAGGTCTGAACAAGGAAAAGAGAGGAAGACATTGGAAATTATCCAGTCTAAGGAAAAGAAAGAAAGAGTGAAGAAAAATGAAGAGAGCCTGAGGAACCTATGGGACCTCATCAAGCATACCAAGTACACATTATAGGAATCCCAGAAGGAGAAGATGTAGAGAAAGGAGAAGCAAAAAATTTGAATAATGGCTGAAAAATTCCCAAATCTGATTAAAAACATGAATATATACATCTAAGAAGCTCAATGAACTCCAAGCAGGAAAATTTTAAAGAAATACATACCAAGACATTGAGTCAAATTATCAACTCCCATAGACAAAAAGAGAATTCTGAAAGCAGCAAGATAGAAGTGACTCACGCATGGACAAGAGACCTTCAATAAGAATGACAGTTTATCTCCCACCAGAAACCATGGAGGCCAAAAGGCACTAGATGACATATTTAAAATCTTGAAAGAAAAAGACTGTCAACTGAGAACTCTATATACAGCAAAACTATCCTTCAAGAATGAAGGAGAAATTAAGATATATCCAGATTAAAAAGATTGAGTCCGGCCAGGCACAGTGGCTCACGCCTGTAATCCTAGCATTTTGGGAGGCCGAGGTGGGTGGATCACCTGAGGTCAGGAGTTCAAGACCAGCCTGCCCATCATGGTGAAACCCCATCTTTGAAAAAAAAAAAGATTGAGTCCATTTATTACCAGTATCTGCCCTGTAAGAAATGCTAAAGGGAGTGCTTCAGGCTGAAATGAAAGGATAATAGTAATTCAAAGGTAACTTCATAAGTATATATAAAAGTCACTGGGCCACAAATATGTGGAAACTAACACACTCAAACAACCAATGAGTCAAAAAAAAAAGGGGGGGAATTAGAACAAGCATTGAGACCAATAAAAATGAAAACACAACAGCAAAACTATAAGATACAGTGAAAGCAGTGCTGAGGAAAATTAATAGCTGTGAATGTTTACATTTAAGAAGAACAATAATCTCAATTCAACAACTTAACTTTACACCTTAAGAAACCAGAAAGAGAACAAATGAAATCTAAAGATAGAAGGAAGGAAATAATAAAGATTAGAGCTGTGATATATGAAAGAGAGAAAGAATAGAAAAACAATAGAGAAAATCAATGAAACCAAGAGTTGATTTCTTTTGAAAAGAACAAAGTTAGCAGGCATTTAGCTAGATTGACTAAGAAAAAAACCGAAGACCCAATTAAGATTAGAAATGAAAGAGAGGACATTGCAAGTGATCTTACAGAAATAAAAAGGGTTATAAGAAAACATTATGAACAATTTTGTATGACCACAAATTAGATAGCTACAGTGAGCTACGGACACACCACTGCACTCCAGCGTGGGTGACAGAGTGAGATCCTGTCTCTTAAGACTAAACAATCCAAAAAAGAAATTAAGAAAACTATTCCTGCCTGGCATGGTGGCTCACACCTGTAATCCCAACACTTTGGGAGGCCGAGGCAGGCGAATCACGAGGTCAAGAGATCGAGACCATCCTGGCCAATGTGGTGCAACACCATCTCTACTAAAAATACAAAAAAAAAAAAAAAAATTAGCCAGACGTGGTGGCATGCGCTTGTGGTCCCAGGTACTCAGGAGGCTGAGGCAGAAGAATTGCTTGAACCCAGGAGGCAGAGGTTGCAGTGAGCCAAGATTGCACCACAGCACGTCAGCCTGGTGACAGAGCAAGACTCCATCTAAAAAAAAAAAAAAAAGAAAAGAAAACTATTCCATCTATTTATTTAGAGACAAAGTCTTGCTCTGTCACCAGGCTGGAGTGCAGAGACGCAATATTGGCTCACTGCAACCTCTGCCTCCTGGGTTCAAGCAATTCTCCTGCCTCAGCCTACCATGTAGCTGAGATTACAGGTGCCTGCCACTACACCTGGCTAATTTTTATATTTTTAGTAGAGACTGAGTTTCACCATGTTGGCCAGGCTGGTCTTGAACTCCAGACCCCAGCCTCCCAAAGTGCTGGGATTACAGGCATGAGCCACCACACCCGGCCTTATGTTTATTTTGAGACAAAATTTCGCTCATCACCCAGGTTGGGGTGCAATGGTGCAATCTTGGTTCACTGCAGCCTTCACCTCCTGGATTCAAGTGATTTCCCTTCCTCAGCCTCCCAAGTAGCTGGGACTACTGGCACACACCACCATGCCCAGCTAATTTTGTATTTTTAGTAGAGACGGGTTTTCACCATGTTGGCCAGGCTGGTCTTGAACTCCTGACCTCAGATAATCCACCCTCCTCAGCCTGCCAAAGTGTTGGGATTACAGGAATGAGCCACCATGCCTGGCCTGAAAACTATTCAAGCAATTCTTCTGCCTCGGCCTCCCGAGTAGCTGGGATTACAGGCATGTGCCACCACACCCAGCTAATTTTGTATTTTTAATAGAGACGGGATTTCTCCATATTGGTCAGGCTGATCTCGAACTCTTGACCTTAGGTGATCCTCCAGCCTCGACCTCCCAAAGTGCTGGGATTACAGGCGTGAGCCACCACGCTGGGCCCGAAAACTATATATGATATACAAATAACTCCTATAACTCAACAAGAAAAACAATGAAATCCTAGTTAGAAAATAGGCAAGAGTTCAACAGTAAGTTTCCAGGATGCCACCCAAAGGAAAAAGTGGTTCTGGAAAAGTCGGAAAGGGGGAGCGGCCTCTGGGAGTGACAGTGCTGACAAGAAGGCTCAAGGTCCCAAAGGTGGTGGTAATGCAGTAAAGGTCAGACACTTTCTGTGTGAAAAACATGGCAAAACCATGGAAGCCATGGAAAAGTCAAAGTCTGGGATGAGATTCAATGAAGTGGCCACACAATATAGTGAAGACAAAGCCAGGCAAGAGGGCGACTTGGGTTGGATGACCAGAGGGTCGGTGGCAGGACCATTTCAAGAAGGAGCCTTTGCCTTATCTCTAAGTGGGATGGATAAGCCTGTGTTTACAGACCCACCAGTTAAGACAAAATTTGGATATCATATTATGATGGTTGAAGGAAGGAAATAAAATCATATGAAAGACTGAAAAAAAGAAAAGAAAATAGACAAAGGACTTGAACAGATATTTCTCCGAAGGAGATGTGTAAATGGCAAGGAAGCACGTGAAAGGATACCCAACATCATTAGCCACTGGGAAAATGCAAATCTGGCCGGGCGCCATGGCTCGCGCCTGTAATCCCAGCACTTTGGGAGGCCGAGGCTGGAGGATCACCTAAGGTCAAGAGTTCGAGATCAGCCTGACCAACATGGAGAAATCCCGTCTCTACTAAAAATACACAATTAGCTGGGCGTGGTGGTGCATGCCTGTAATCCCAGCTACTCGGGAGGCCGAGGCAGAAGAATTGCTTGAACACGGGAAGTGGAGGTTATGGTGAGCCAAGATGGCACCATTGCACTCCAGCCTGGACAACAAGAGCAAAACTCCATCTCAAAAAAAAAAAAAAAAAAAAAAAAAAAAA
>PVKV010036670.1:0-15492 GCA_004027835.1 Alouatta palliata
TAGCGCCGTGTCTAGTTCTCTCACGTAGCGCCGTGTCTAGTTCTCTCTCACGTAGCGCCGTGTCTAGTTCTGTCACATAGCGCCGTGTCTAGTTATCTCACGTAGCGCTGTGCCTAGTTCTGTCACATAGCGCCGTGTCTAGTTATCTCACGTAGTGCCGTGTCTAGTTCTCTCTCACGTAGCGCTGTGTCTAGTTCTCTCTCACGTAGCGCTGTGTCTGGTTCTCTCATGTAGCCCCGTGTCTAGCTCTCACACATAGCACCCTGTCTAGTTCTCTCTTACGTAGCGCCGTGTCTTGTTCTCTCTCACGTAGCGCCATGTCTAGTTTTCTCTCACACGTCGTGATGTGTCTAGTTCTCTCATGTAGCACCATGTCTAGTTCTCTCAGGTGGCACTGTGTCTAGTTCTGACGTAGCACCATGTCTAGTTCTCTCTCACGTAGCGCTGTGTCTAGTTCTCGCATGTAGCGCTGTGTCTGGTTCTCTCAGGTAGCGCCATGTCTAGTTCTCACGTAGTGCCATGTCTAGTTCTCTCACATAGTGCTGTGTCTAGTTCTCTCACGTAGAACCATGTCTAGTTCTCTCTTACAGAGCACCGTGTCTAGTTATTTCACACCCTGAGGCATTATTTATTTCTTCCATGAAGTTACTGCAGTTACTGTAGGAGGCCTGTATGGGTTTTAGAGGAAGTAGAATATGTTTCATATGGGGGCCTCTTGATGTGGTTCTCTTCTGGGTGGAGACAGTCAGCTTTTAGAGACTTCTCACTCCACACCAGGCATAGGCATTTTTAAAATACTCCAATATTTTTGCATCTATGGTCATCATGGATATTGTCCTGAAGTTTTCTTTTCTTGCTGAGTCTCTGCCGGGTTTTAGTATCAGGATGATGTTGGTCTCATAAAATGATTTGGGAAGGATTCCCTCTTTTTGGATTGTTTGGAATAGTTTCAGAAGGAATGGTACCAGCTCCTCTTTGTATGTCTGGTGGAATTCAGCTGTGAACCCATCTGGACCAGGGCTTTTTTTGGGTGCTAGGCTCTTAATTGCTGCCTCAACTTCAGACCGTGTTATTGGTCTATTCAGGGTTTTGACTTCTTCCTGGTTTAGGCTTGTGAGGATGCAAGTATCCAGAAATTTATCCATTTCTTTCAGGTTTACTAGTTTATGTGCATAGAGTTGTTTGTAATAATCTCTGATGATGGTTTGAATTTCTGTGGAATCTGTGGTGATATCCCCTTTGTCATTTTTTATTGCATCTATTTGATTATTCTCTCTTTTATTTTTTATTAATCTGGCTAGTGGTCTATTTTGATGATCTTTTTGAAAAACCAGCTCCTGGATTTATTGATTTTTTTGAAGGGTTTTATTGTGTCTCTGTCTCCTTCAGTTCTGCTCTGATCTTTATCTCTTGTCTTCTGCTAGGTTTTGAGGTTTTTTTTATCTTGCTTCTCTAGCTCTTTCAATTTTGACGATAGGGTGTCAATTTCAGATCTTTCCTTGCTTCTTATGTGGGCATTTATTGCTATATATTTTCCCCTAGAGACTGCTTTAAATGTGTTCCAGAGATTCTGGTATGTTGTGTCTTCGTTCTCATTGGTTTTGAAGAGCATCTTTATTTCTGCCTTCATTTCATTGTTTATCCAGTCGACATTCAAGAGCCAGTTGTTCAGTTTCCATGAAGCTGTGCAGTTCTGAGTTGGTTTCTGAATTCTGAGTTCTGACTTGATTGTACTGTGGTCTGAGAGACTGTTATGATTTCCATTCTTTTGCATTTGCTGAGGAGTGATTTACTTCCAATTATTTGCTCAGTTTTAGGGTAGGTGTCATGTGGTGCTGAGAAGAATGTATATTCTGTGGATTTGGGGTGGAGAGTTCTGTAAATGTCTATTAGGTTTGCTTGGTCCAGGTCTGAGTTCAAGTCCTGGATATCCTTGTTAATTTTCTGTCTCGTTGATCTGTCTAATATTGACAATAGGTTGTTAAAGTCTCCCACTATTATTGTGTGGGAGTCTAAGTCTCTTTGTAAATCTTTAAGAACTTGCTTTATATATCTGGGTGCTCCTGTATTGGGTGGGTATATATTTAGGATCATTAGCTCTTGTTGTTGCATTGATCCTTTTATCATTATGCAATGCTTTTCTATGTCTTTTTTTATCTTTGTTGATTTAAAGTCTACCTTATCAGAGATTAGGATTGCGACTCCTGCTTTTTTTTTTTTTTTTTTTTGCTCTCTATTTGCTTGGTAAATCTTCTTCCATCCCTTTATTTTGAGCCTATGTGTGTCCTTGCAAGTGAGACGGGTTTCCTGGATACAGCACACCAATGGGTTTTGGCTTTTTATCCAATTTGCCAGTCTGTGTCTTTTGATTGGGGCATTTAGCCCATTTACATCTAAGGTTAATATTGTTATGTGTGAATTTAATCCTGCCATTTTGATGCTAGCTGGTTGTTTTGCCCATTAGTTGATGCAGTTTCTTCTTGTGTTGATGCTCTTTACCATTTGGTACATTTTTCCAGTGGCTGGTACTAGTCATTCCTTTCTATGTTTAGTGCCTGTTTCAGGAGCTGTGGTAAAGCAGGCCTGGTGGTGATGAAATCTCTGAGTACTTGCTTGTTTGCAAAGGATTTTATTTTTCCTTCACTTATGAAGCTTAGTTTGGCTGGATATGAAATTCTGGGTTGAAAGTTCTTTTCTTTAAGCATGTTGAATATTGGCCCCCACTCTTCTGGCTTGCAGGGTTTCTGCTGAGAGATCTGCTGTGAGTCTGATGGGCTTCCCTTTGTGGGTAAACCCGACCTTGCTCTCTGGCTGCCCTCAGCATTTTCTCCTTCATTTCAACGCTGGTGAATCTGACGGTTATATGCCTTGGGGTTGCTCTTCTTGAGGAATATCTTTGTGGTGTTCTCTGTATTTCCTGGACTTGAATATTGGCCTGCCTTGCTAGGTTGGGGAAATTTTCCTGAATAATATCCTGAAGAGTATTTTCCAGCTTGGATTCATTCTCTCCATCACATTCAGGTACACCTATCAAACGTAGATTAGGTCTTTTCACATAATCCCATATTTCTTGGAGACTTTGTTGATTCTTTTTTATTCTTTTTTCTCTAATCTTGCCTTCTTGTTTTATTTCATTGTGTTGATCTTTGACCTCTGATATCCTTTCTTCTGCTTGGTCAATTCGGCTGTTGAAACTTGTGTATGCTTCGTGAAGTTCTGGTGTTGTGTTTTTCATCTACGTCAATTTACTTATATTCCTCTCTAAGTTGTTTATTCTTGTTAGCATTTCATCAAATTTTTTTTCAAGGTTCTTAGTTTCTTTGCGTTGGGTTAGAACATGTTCTTTAACTCTGAGAAGTTTCTTATTACCCACCTTCTGAAGCCTGATTCTGTCAATTCATGACACTCATTCTGCATCCAGCCTTGTTCCCCTGCTGGTGAGGAGTTGTGATCCCTTGTAGGAGGAGAGGCATTCTGGTTTTGGGTGTTTTCATCCTTTTTGCGCTGGTTTCTTCCCATGTTTGTGGATTTATCCACCTGTCGTCTTTGTAGTTGTTGACTTTCAGATTGGGTCTCTGAGTGGATGTCCAGTTTGTTGATGATGAAGTTATTTCTTTCTGTTTCTTAGTTTTCCTTCTAACAGTCTGGCCCCTCTGCTGTAGGACTGCTGAGGTCCACTCCAGGCCCTGCTTGCCTGGGGATCACCTGCAGCAGATGCAGAACAGTAAGGGTTGCTGCCAATTTCTTCTTAATCTATATTTGTCCCAGAAGGATACCCGCCACATGTCAGTCTGAGCTCTCCTTTATGAGGTGACTCTGGATATACAGGGGTCAGGGAGCTGCTTGAGGAGACAGTCTGTCCTTTATACGAGCTCAAGTGCTGAGCTCTGAGCTCCATTGTTCATTCACAGCTACTGGGCAGGTACGTTTAAGTCTATAGATGCAAAAATCTTCAATAAAATACTGGCACACCGATTGCAACAACACATCAAAAAGCTTATCCACCATGATCAAGTAGGATTCATCCCGGGGATGCAAGGCTGGTTTAACATACGCAAGTCTATAAATGTAATTCACTACATAAGCAGAACCAAAGACAAAAACCACATGATTATCTCAATTGATGCAGAGAAGGCGTTTCACAAAATTCAACAGCCCTTTATGCTAAAAACCCTGAATAAACTAGGTATTGACAGAATGTATCTCAAAATAATAAAAGCTATTTACGACAAACAACAGCCAATATCATACTGAATGGGCAAAAACTGGAAGCGTTCCCTGTGAAATCTGGCACTAGACAAGGATGCCCTCTCTCAACACTCCTATTCAGTATAGTACTGGAAGTTGTAGTCAGAGCAATCAGGCAAGAAAAAGAAATAAAAGGTATTCAAATAGGAAAGGAGGAAGTCAAATTGTCTCTATTTGCAGACGACATGATTGTATATCTAGAAGACCCCATCATCTCAGCCCAAAATCTCCTGAAACTGATAAGCAACTCGGCAGTCTCAGGATACAAAATTAATGTGAAAAAATCACAACCATTCCTATACACCGATAACAGACTTAAAGAGAGCCAAATCAAGAATGAACTGCCATTCACACCTGCTACAAAGAGAATAAAATACCGAGGAATACAACTAACAAAGGATGTGAAGGACCTCTTCAAGGAGAACTACAAATCACTGCTCAACAAAATAAGAGAAGACACAAGCAGATGGAAAAACATTCCATGTTCATGGTTAGGAAGAATCAATATCATGAAAATGGCCATACTACCCAAAGTAATTTACAGATTCAATGCTATCCCCATCAAGCTACCAATGACCTTCTTCACAGAACTGGAGAAAACCACCTTAAACTTCATATGGAACCAAAAATGAGCCTGCATAGACAAGTCAATTCAAAGCAAAAAGAACAAAGTAGGAGGCATTACAGTACCGGACTTCAGACTGTACTGCAAGGCTACAGTAATCAAAACAGCATGGTACTGGTACCAAAACAGAAATATAGACCAATGGAACAGAACAGAGGCCTCAGAGGCAACACAACACATCTACAACCATCTGATCTTTGACAAACCTGACACAAACAAGCAATGTGGAAAGGGTTCCCTGTTTAATAAATGGTGTTGGGAAAACTGGCTAGCCATGTGCAGAAAGTAGAAACTGGACCCCTTCCTGACACTTTACACTAAAATTAACTCCAGATGGATTAAAGATTTAAACATAAGACTTAACACCATAAAAACCCGAGAAAAAAATCTAGGCAGAACCATTCAGGACATAGACATAGGCAAGAACTTCATGATGAAAACACCAAAAGCATTGGCAACAAAAGCCAAAATAGACAAATGGGACCTAATCAAACTCCACAGATTCTGCACGGCAAAAGAAACAGCCATTAGAATGAATCGGCAACCAACAGAATGGGAAAAATTTTTTGCAGTCTACCCATCTGACAAAGGGCTGATATCCAGAATCTACAAAGAACTGAAACAGATTTACAAGAAAAAAACAAACAAGCCCATTCAAAAGTGGGCGAAGGATATGAACAGACACTTTCCAAAAGAAGACATACATGAGGCCAACAAACATATGAAAAAATGCTCATCATCACTGGTCATTAGAGAAATGCAAATCAAAACTACATTGAGATACCATCTCATGCCATTTAGAATGGCGATCATTAAAAATCTGGAGACAACAGATGCTGGAGAGGATGTGGAGAAATAGGAACACTTTCACACTGTTGGTGGGAGTGTAAATTAGTTCAACCATTGTGGAAGACAGTGTGGCGATTCCTCAAGGACCTAGAGATAGAAATTCCATTTGACCCAACAATCCCATTACTGGGTATATATCCAAAGGATTATAAACCATTCTAGTATAAGGACACATGCACACGAATGTTCAGTGCAGGACGGTTTATAATAGCAAAGACCTGGAACCAACCCAAATGTCCATCGATGATAGACTGAACAGGGAAAATGTGGCACATATACACCATGGAATATTATGCAGCCATCAAAAATGATGAGTTCGTGTCCTTTGTAGGGACATGGATGAACCTGGAAACCATCATTCTCTGCAAACTGACACAAGAACAGAAAACCAAACACCGCATGTTCTCACTCATAGGCGGGTGTTGAACAATGAGAATACATGGACACAGGGAGGGGAACATCACACACTGGGGTCTGTTGGGGGGAAATAGGGGAGGGACAGCAGGGGGTAGGGAGTTGGGGAGAGATAGCATGGGGAGAAATGCCAGGTATAGGTGATGGGGAGGAAGGCAGCAAATCACAGTGCCATGTGTGTACCTATGCAACAATATTGCATGTTCTTCACATGTATCCCCAAACCTAAAATGTAATAAAAAACTTCATTATAACTGGCGGAAATGCCTTGAGTTAGCACTAGAATTTTAATTTTTCAGAGCGAGAGTGTGGTTTAGATTTAAGCCAGCAAAACATGTATAAGTGGTAAAAAGAAAAAAAATTAATTCTGGAAACCTTCAGGTTGGTCTTGTTTAATTTAAAGTTCAGAGGCACTGATGTTCTTAAATCTGATGAGTTAATTTTCATAACTTGGTAATGTTAAGAAAAATGTTGTTGTCACACTGTTAATGACTTTTCTAATAAATCTTCTTGAAGTTTTAATATGACAAGATACATGAACGATGAGCACTACCTCTCCTTAAACATTCCTTTGTGGCATGAACTGGTCTCTGAGGGAACCACCGGGAATGGCATGCAGGTAGATGTGCTTTGATGATTGGCGTATATTCCAGTATAATCTGGTATAATGGGATTTAATTTGTTTGTAGATAAGCCTACCTAAAGGGACCATGGCAGGAACAGAAATCCCATAGCTTATATAAACAACAGAATACTAATTAACATGAAGACACTAATTATTTTATCCAGTTTGCTGGTAGAGCTCTGGGAACTGAGTGCCTGAGAGAGGCCTGATGTGTTGTGGAAGGGGGAGGCCACGGGAGGCTATGGGGAGGTTGTGGGGAGAGGGGTTGGTTGTCAGAGACACGAGAGGATGCAGGTCACGAGAGGATGCAGGTCACAGGGCAGGGGCAGGCTTGGGGAGTGTGCACATTACCTGCTCATGGCTGGAAAGGCCAGGAATGGGCATGGCCCAGTATCAGCAGCCAGGGGCTTGGCCCATCTTTCCTTTCCTAGCAGTGAACCTTCTTCACTTGTTTCTTCTCAAGTGCTGCATCTCTGAAATGCTGCCCCGACCCAGCCCACTTCCTCTTGAATCCTGCTCAGGCACATTCCCTCAAGGAAGCTCCCCCAACACAGAATAAGGCCACCCTTGCAGGAGCCCTTTGTGGCACTCCTCTGTGGCACTCCTCTGTGGCATTTGTGGCCATTGACCTTGTGTGCTTATTCCTGAGATTCCCTGATTAACATGCCCTCTCCTCCCTAATGGTAAGGGGCCTACAGTGAGTGCACAGATGGACAGATGGATGGATGGACAGATGGATGGACAGATGGGTGAATAGATGTGTGGATAGATGGAGGATGGATGGATGGATGGATGGACTTTTCTTTTATGCCTGAAATATCATCCCAAGCATCTTCTTCTGTGGGGAGCTATTCCTGATTCCCTTCCTCAGACAGACTTTGAAGCTTTCTCCCCTGTTTTCATGTCCCCATATTCCCTGTGGGAGGTCACCCTGAGCACTACATGGGCAAGGCAAGGCGTGCTCATGGAGCTCACATTAAGTGGACACATGAGGTGAGTGAGGACCTGCCTGGCCTTCAGAATACCTGCAGGCACTTGCCTGTGATTTGCTTGGCTCTTCAAGGTAAGGGGCTGGTGCCTTGCAGAGCTGAGGTGGGAGCTGGTAAGCTCTGCTCTGTGAGGTCTTGGCACTTCAGTAAAGCTGCAAGGTACAGGTGCACAAGCCCCAAACCCAGACACTTGTGAGCGACGGTCATTCCTCCTTCTTAGCTACCTGGACTGCACCCTCTCTCAGCTGAAGCCAGATACTCCGGATGTGGCCCCTGGGAGAGGTGATGCTCTAGACAGGGCCCCTAGGAGAGGTGATGGTCCGGACATGGCCCCTGGGAGAGGTGATGCTCTGGACGTGGTCCCTTGGAGAGTTGATGCTCCAGAAATGATCCTCTGGACGTGGCCTCTCAGAGAGATGATGCTGCAGACATGGCCCCTGGGAGAGATGATGCTCCAGACATGGCCTCTGGGAGAGATGATGCTCCAGACATGGCCCCTGGGAGAGGTGATCCTCTGGACGTGGCCTCTCAGCGAGATGATGCTCTGGATGTGGCCCCTGGGAGAGATGATGCTCCGGATGTGGCCCCTGGGAGAGGTGATGCTCCAGATGTAGCCTCTGGGAGAGGTGATGCTCCAGACGTGGCCTGAGACAGATGATGCTCTGGACATGGCCCCTGGGAGAAGTGATACTCTGGATGTGGCCCATGGGAGAGGTGATGCTCCAGACGTGGCCCCTGGGAGAGGTGATGCTCCGGACGTGGCCCCTGAGACAGATGATGCTCCTGACGTGGCCCCTGGGAGAGGTGATGCTGCAGACGTGGCCCCTGGGAGAAGTGATGGTCTGGACATGGCCCCTGGGAGAAGTGATGCTCCAGATGTGGCCTGTGGGAGAGGTGATGCTCTGGACCTGGCACCTGGGAAAGGTGATGCTCCGGACAGGGCCCCTGAGAGAGATGATGCTCCGGACATGGCCCTGGGAGAGGTGATGCTCTGGACGTGGTCCCTGGGAGAGGTGATGCTCCAGACTTGGCCCCTGGGAGAGGTGCTGATCTGGACATGGCCCTGGGAGAGCTGATGCTCCAGACGTGGCCATTGCATTATGTTCTGTTGTTATTTCATGTTACTGATTCTCATTTCCTCTTACTTTTTCTTCTCACTCATGATAAATCACAAGATCATTTGTGTCCTGTTTTCCTCAAATTATCTTGTTTGGCCCCCTCTGCTTTTCTAAAGAGGATTTAGAAAACCAGCCCCGGCATGATTCCTATGTCTCATACTCAGTGCAGCTGGAGCCTGTTGATGCCCGCGCTGCCACCTCAGCCACACCCTGATCCTCCTTGAGTCCTGAGCAGCAGAGCATCTCACCTCTGCTATCTCCTCGCTCAGGTGGGCCACCCACTCTGCCACCAGATAAACTTCCCTGAGTCCCATTTACTTACATAACTCCCTTTCTTCCAGCCCCTAAGTTACCTCACTATCCATGTGGTTAAGTCCAGTGCCTCACATCTGTTCCATTAAACCACCTGATCAAGCCCTGCTGTGTGACCTTGTCTGCCTTCCAGCTCACAGCCTCCACACTCCACCACAGGGATGGTGACTGCCAGATGCTCCCAGATGCGCCCATAGGTCCCCAGGTGCAGCTCTTGTGCATGCTGGAGGCTCTTCAATGCCTCTGAGGGTGCGATGTGGGTAAGGCGTGTTTGTGGGTACATGTACCTGTCTCCCTTCTAGACAACTTCATTTTCACCCTAGTGCCCAGCAGAGGCTCTGTCACACTGTGAAGGGGCTTAATAAATAACTGTTCAACGAATGACACATCATGGGCCATTTTTACTCAAAAATATCCACTATTGGCTGAGCACATGCGTTAAATGCTGTAGGAATATAGAGATGCAAGCTCCTGAGGAAGAAAGGCAAACACATACATATATATATAAAATGAGATTAAAGTCTTGTAAAAAAAGGTGCTATAGAAACAAAGGAAGGGGTAATTAGTTCATGATGGAGGGGTTGAGACTGCTTCCCCAAAGGGTCAGTATTTACAAAAAATCTAAAGAACAAGTAGGATTTCTCCAGACAGTGCTGGGGCAACTAGACACCCACAGGCAGACATGCAAGTCCAGCCATGCCCGCTCCATGCACAGAACAACCCAAAATGAGTCAAAGACCTAAAGGCGAGAGGTGAAACTAGGAAGCAGCATGGACGTGCATCTTTGTGGTTGTAGATTAAGGAGTGGTTTCTTAGAGATGACACCCAAAGCACAATGCAGAAGTCACAAAAGAAAAAATAAACCAACTGAGCTTTAACAAAATGCATTTGTGTGTGTGTGTCAGACGTTCGTCAGTAAGGTAAAAAGAAAACTCACATAATGAGGTAAAATGTTTGCAAAGTGTATGTCTAAAAAAGGCTTATATTTAGAAGAACGCCTGCAACACATAAAAAGGCAACTAAGCCAAGAAAGGATGGGCAGGGGGCGCGAATAGGCAGTTCCTCCACAGAAGATGTGAAAAGACAGTGGGCATCACTGCCCAGCCGGGAAACACACATCAACACGCAGTGAGATGCCACTGCACGCCCGTTAGGATGGCCGTAATGGCAGAGACGGACAATCACAAGTGCTGACAAGATCGTGGCGAAACTGAACCTTCATATGCAACTGTTGGGAGGAGACAGCCGTGCAGCCACTTTGGAAAACCATCTGGTATTTCGTCAGAAGTTTAAACATAGAGTTACCGTATGACCATAAATCCCATTTCTTGGTACATACCCAAGAGAAATGAAACATACGTCCACTGAAAAAACTCATGCCTGAATGCTTACAGGGGCATTATTCGTGATACTCTGAGAGAGAAACAACCCAGGTCAAGTATCCAGAAATGGAGGAGGGGATAAATACACTGTCCATCCATGCAGTGGAATATTCTCTGGCAATAAAGGAGTGAAGCACTGAGGCATGCTACAACACAGATTAACCTCGGAAAGATTTTCTAAGTGAAAGGAGCCAGTCATGGAAACCACAGATAGGATTCCATTTATATGCAGTGCTCAGAACAGGCAAATCTATATAGAAAGTAGATTAGTGGTTGCCCGGGGCTGGGGGTAAGGGAATGAGGGCTGGCTGCCGAAGGGTATGGGTTTATTTTTGGAGCGGTGAAACGTTCTGTGATTGATTGTGGGGATGGCTGTGCGGCTCTGTGAGTGTGTGATTGAGCTGTGCACTTTCAGTAGGCGAATCATATGATGTGTGAATGATATCTGAATAAAGCTGTTATGAATAAATCACTTTTAAAAAAGCAATGAATCATAGTTTTCCAGGAAAAATGGGCAGAGGCTGACATACTTTGTGCACAGTGGCACACATGGAGAGCCCAAGGTGCACGCCACCCTGGCGTGGTGAGCACGGTGGGTGGGTGGTCCCAGTGTGACCAGTGCAGGCAGAGGTGGCTCCTGAGCCTGCTGAGCAGGAAAGGCCTCGCATTTAGGAAATGCGCCTGTTGAGGAGGAACTCCTTCCACTTCCACACTCAAATTCCATGTTGCCATTTGTCCCTTCGGTTTATGTACTATCAGTGTCTACCTTTTAATTCAAATGAACCCATTTGGTTTCTAAATAACCTTAAACGTGTCATAAATAGGATTCCCATAGGTGTCTTCTGAATACTTTGCAATTACTCCATAGCACTTGAACAATTTAATATTCAGGATGTGGGTCATTTGCCGAGACAAAAGTAATAAATGAAGGCGAGAACATAACCAAAACATTGCAGAGTTCTAGAACCTTGCAGTCCGTCTGGATGTCTATAAATGAATTTCCCACTATTCACAGTTCTGTTCATGAGTCTGAATTTAAAGCACTGGCACTTTTGGAGGCACTGACTGCTTTCCCACCTCCCTCTGGGCTTCCTTCCCCATGCCAGGGGCCCTGCCGTCTGTCCACTCCTGCTGAGAGCCCAGGACCTTCTCCTAAGTGAGTCTCCTCAGCCTCCTCTCACTCGGGGGAGTGGCACAGAGCCCATGGATTCGGGAATTAATCGTGCTCTTCTGCATCAGGTTGCAAAATTAAATATTGAATTAGGAACCTGTATTTTAAACGACTGCCAGCTTCCAGGAATTAGAGAGAAGCCTTCTACTGGAGCCATGTTTCTGGATCCCATTTAGGGTAATATTTCCTATAGCCTCAAGCCATTGCAAAGACTTATTTTCTGAAAAGTAAATTCACTGGAAATTCAAAAATATCCTTAAAGACCCTATACGTTTCCAGATAGGTTTAACTGCCTTTCGACTTTACGCTTTGCCTACTAGTGACAGAAATGGGAAAAAAAAAAAATGGGTTGTGATGGGTCCAAAAATAGAAAATAGAAACCTAAGTAGAATGAAAGTGTGGCGGCCTCTACTCGTGACTGTTGTTTTAGCTTCTGCTGCAGAGTTCTTCCTTACAGTGGTGGGAGGGAGGAACCTGGGCCTGGCAGGGGAATAACAGCTGGGCGCATGGCACCAAGTGACGCCTGGTTATCGGCTCCACACATCCCACTCTAACAAACCAACACTCTACCTGGTGCAAAAAAAGGCCCTTAAACACAAGCTATGTTTTGCTGACACTTTTGGAATAAGCTAAGGGCACACTGATGTCAAGGAGATGATGTTTGATGCAGAAAGTCCCAGTGGAAATATCTGTGGCTCAGGGAACTAAAATAACCCTGTAGGAATCACAGACTTGCTGTCACCTCTCGGGCTATCAGTAGGGACTGCGCCTAACTCACCGCCTTACTGCAGACTGTTGGGTAACTTCCTCCTTTCAAACACGCTTCCTTTATTTTGACAATACTAAGAGAATTAGGCCAAGTCTCCTGAGGGCAATATTTATTTCCCATGTGCAATTATCAGAAATAGATGTGCAGTGTGACTAAACATCTACTTTAGAAAGCCTAAATGAACATTTATTATGTAAGCACCAAGTGAGTGTGCATTCCACCTCAGACACGCCCCATGCACACACGTGTTTGTGCCTGTATCCGTCCAGCTCTGTGTTTGTGCTAAGCTGCATATGTAAGACGTGTGTGTAGTAGGATAATGTGTGTAACTGTATGTGTTCATGTGCATGTATATATACACAGATTGGTTTTACATTTATTATTCACAATACTTATATATATGTATAAAAATGTGTGTGGACCTATGTATATTTATATATTTCTACAATTAGATGCCCATGGAAACTTTAGTCAGGTGAATGATAAATGCAAATTTAGTTGGTCAGCATTCCAACGTTAGACTGGGGAAGAGGAATCAGTCACCCATAGTAAGACGCAGGACTGCAGGATTTCCTCTTTAGAGGAGAAGAGAATCTTCAGTCAACGGCCCAGCCTCTGCCTCAGGACACCCAGTCCCTTGGGGAGAAGATAAACCACAGACCGGAATGTAGAGAATCTCCTAACCCAACGGGGGAGGCCATAGCGGGCTCGGCCTGTAGCGTCACTTGGCAACGCCCGTGAAGACCGTGCAGGGGCGGGTCGGGAGAGGTCCACCCAGGCTCCACAGCCAGCATGGAAGGGGGTGCTGCAAGGCCAGCAGGTGCACCTGGGGCCCTGGGCCTTCCCTGCACAGGCCACATGGAGTCCTGGAGTCATCTCTCAGTGGACGCTGCCTGCTCTGTCCTTCGTCTGACTATAACTGACAGGGGCTCCAGGGTCAGGTCTCCTCCTGCCCTCCGTGCACCTCACTCCAGGTCTGCCAATCTCCTCTAACACAGGATAGCGTAGCGCACGTGTCCTGCCTGGCTGAGAGCCTTGAGCATGTGCAGCTCCCATTGCTGGTGGATTCTGGGGTTCAAGATGGCAGTGGTTTGTGCATTTTGGTGACGAAGCTTCTCATGGAGGTGGGGCTCTTGTGCAGGATATAAACCTCTTGTTTACTTAACCACAGAGCATCAGTCTTATGTGCCAGGAAGTCTGGAGAGAGAGGGGAGCATGTGAGACATGCCTAGGCTCTGGGCAGCCCCATGTTCCCCATGGACAAGGGCAGGAACAAGCAGCACTTAACCAAATGTGTAAAGAAGTGACTCAGGTGTGGGGTGCAGCAGGAAGCTGGTGAGGGCTTCATGCAGGACATTTCCATGGGAGACAAAGACGCCCATGTTAGGTTTGGGAAAAGAGCATTTGGGAACACACAGGTACTCCCCCACCTAGTATGCAAGGCTCAGGAGGGCAGGGACAAGGGTGCAGGGCTTGGTGGACATCATGAGATGTCCCCGAGGTGGCGGTGAACCATTCGTGGGTTAAAGAAGGAGCACAGACAGTGCATTGCAGTGTGGGCTCCAGAGTCAGCTCAGTGGATGCTGCTGTGGAAACAGGTGGCCACCCGGTGGCTCGTATGGCAGTGCAGTCAGTGCAGGCTGCTTGTCTAGGTGCTACAGGATGGAGGGCATGGAGGGGATTCAACCTAAATTACGGAATTTGAGGGGACTTCCTGATTACGTATTGGCTGCAGGCATGAGTGAGAGAAAAGGCAAACGCTGTTCCAGTGTGTTAAAAATTCTAGCCCTGGTAACTCTGTGGATAGTGCTGTTTTTATCTTAAGTGTTGCTTGAGACATTGACTCCTGAAGATCCCAAATCTCCCAGCCAAGTTTAGTGAAGGCCGTTGCACCTGCTTTCACACGATGAAGACAGAATTGGACGAGTTTGTACTTGAAGGACTCCTGGAGGTTGAGCATGAACCACTGGGGATGTGTGTGGCATTGCCACGCAGGGAATGTGACCTGACATCCATGCCGACGCCCGTGTGAGTCTGAGAGCTTAAGTTCGTGGCCTGGAAAACCTTTGAGATAAATGGTGGTAGCCACTGAGGAGGTGATGCTAGCCTGGGCACTGACAGCTCAGGGTGCCCAGGATGAGGGCTGGGCATAGCAGAGAGGGGTGGCGGGTGCTCTGCAGGGGGAAGCAGATGGTGAGGTTGGGAGCCACTGGGGAGGTGGTGCTGGCCTGGGTACTGACTGAGCTCACGGTGCCTGGGAAGAGGGCTGGGCATAGCAGAGAGGGGTGGCAGGTGCTCCATGGGGGGAAGCAGATGGTGAGGTTGAATGTGGGGAGAAAGGTGAGTGGAGGAGGTTTCTGGGTCTGGACTGTGGGAAGTGATGTCTCCACTGGAATGATGGAGATGGGACGTCTACACGGTCAGCAGGCATCAGGCTCCACGCCTCTGACGCTTGAGACCATCTTTGGCATAAGTGAGTGGAGGTGAAAACCTTGACATTGGATGGATTTCCCAGAGAGGCTGTGCAGGCTGAGCTCAGCCACAGTGCAAGAGCAGGGCCTGGCGGACATCCCGCTTTTAGGAGAGAGGCCCTTTATGCTGCTGTGACATTGAAGAGACTAAACTGGGACAGAGGCTGATAACACCAGACATGGAGCTGGACACGTGCGTCCTGCACGCCGCTCTGGGGAGGGCGGCTGGATGAAGGAGAAAGCACCACTCTGCCCTTGCCTGCTTTGCTGCTGGAGAGAAGAGAATGGCAAGAACCCCACAGGCTCAGAACTCAGTATTGGGAGCACATTTCAGGAGCAGAATGGCAGACTTAGAAATGGGCCACTGGGCCTGCCAGTGGGCCCCGTGTGACCATCTCAGGCTTGCGTGAGCGAGGGCCCCACGTGATGGTCTCAGGCCTGCGTGAGCGAGGGCCCCACGTGATGGTCTCAGGCCTGCGTGAGCGAGGGCCCCACGTGATGGTCTCAGGCCTGCGTGAG
>PVKV010036672.1:0-15492 GCA_004027835.1 Alouatta palliata
CCTCCTCCTCCTTCATGATAGTGGTCTTGGCTGAGTAATCTCAAGAAAATCAGAGCCCTTCCTTTTTTTCTAAGACCCTTCATTCCTTCTAATCTAACGTGTTCAAAGTTGGGTATGAAAACTCCTAAAAGTAGGAATTTACTTACCAAATTACTGCAGTCAATCCCACTCCTTCTGTCTCCAACCAGTTTTGATCCTTAAACATTCACTATTCTGTTTTTAACTCTCTGGTCTTTCAAATTCTGGTATCTTGTCTTTCACTCTGATCTTCAATGCAGTCAAAGTAAAATTTTAAGGGGAATATAAGACTCGTGATCTTCTCACACACGTTTTCGTGAAGTTGATTCCAATATAACAACTGACAAGTGCAGGAAGGTGAAAGTCTGTTAAATCAGATGTTTCCAAACGTAACCATGAACATTCACTCATCCCTACTCTCTTCCAAGTAAGTTATTATTTTTGCTGCTATGGAAATATAAATTATATTGTGATGAACTTAGTTTTCTCTGTGCAAGGAGGCAGATAGGATAGCTTAAGAATTATATTTGATTGATTAGATCTCTATCCATAAAATAATTATAACAGTAATTCAATCACTCTGTAATTTTAGTAAAGGCAAAGAAAGCAGACTTTTGACTTGAGAAATATGTTTTATCTGTATTTTAATCAAAATGACTTATATACAACAATCTGCATTTAAAGAAAAACTTGATATGTTCAATGTTATACTTAACATTAAAAATTATTTCTGAATTTTCATAACCTATATAATTGTATATGAATGACATGAGAGTTTGCAACCTAAATAAAATTGGGATATAGCCTGCTCAATAAAATTCTCATTCAGAATAACAGATGTCTACATTGAATATATTCACTCAAAAAATCATTTTTATTGTACTTGAAGGATTCTGATGATAGAAACAATATTTTATATGATAGCAAACAATTAGCAATACATGAATTGAGTCCTTTTCAAAGCATCCTTATTGAGCACTTCAGAAAATCTAAGTGTTAGGAGGAAAGAGTTTATTAACCATTCTCCTTTAATGAGAAGACCATGCAGATATTATTTCATTGATAAGATATTCCTGAATAAATATAGGATAAGACAAATCTAAGATTTTAAAAATAACATTCTGCCATGCCCTTTTCCTTCCTTCCTTCATTCTTTCCTTCCTTTCTTGATTCCTTCCATCCTTCCTCCTTCCTTTCATTTTTTTTTATGCCATCCTATGGCCATCCTATGGCCACAGAAATGTTTTATCCCTTTTTTTGCACAGGAAGTGAAAAGAAACTTCAAGATTCCATTAGAGTTATAACAGTTGTGTTTTCTTTCTCATTCTTAGTAGCTGATTTATTTTCAGGGCTGATGTGTTTAGAGTGAATTTGAATATATGGGAGGGTAATGAATGGCAGTAAAAAAAGTCCATGTTTACACTTCTTCTCTTCTTTTTGTTATGTTTCTACACTAATGTACAGTGTGATAATTAGACAATTGTAACTCCATAATCAATTGTATTTGTTTGTTAAATCCTAGTTTGGAGACTTAAGTAGTCTCTGAATGATTTTCGTGCTAACCCGTAGTTCCTCACTGTTGTTCCAAAACTGTATCTTAGAACCAGGAAGGTATACGGTTTATTTAAAGGCGTTGTACTCACCATCTATCTGTGTTTTGATTAGTTGTATAACATCTGTCAAATTTCCTAAAATGTACAACCTCAGTTTTCTCATTGGTAAAATGGAAGTGACAGTGTTATTGGGGAGATTAAATGACATTGTGCATAAAAGCATTTACCATGGTGTGTATACAAAGAAAGGCCAAGTAAATGTTAGCTCTGCTTCTAAACCTCTGCTCCTTAATAGATAAAAAATACCAGACTAAGTTTTTTAATTACTTAAACTTACATAAAAATAACTCTGGGATTCAAGAAAATGGCTGTTTTAAAGTTCTCCAGCATAAAATGTGACTATAAAGATATGTATGATATTTTTAAATATATACATTCAGTCCAACATAATCTATCAAATTATCTTGGAAAGTAGACGCATATCTAACACTTTCATCATTGTTCAAAACTTTCTTAGACCTTATTCATGCAAAACTCTCCAGAAGCAAATTCTGAGCCATATAAAAAAATCAGCATTATTGTTTTTATTTGACTGAAAATCAAGCCTATCTTTGAGGGGTGAAGAAAGTCCAATGAGATACTGTATCGCATTTCAAAGAGCTTTGTAATTCATAAGAAATTATGTAGTTATGAAATGTTGAGGATGGGAAATATTAATGGATAAGTATCCTCATTGAGAATATTAATTTTGCCTCAGCCTCTTAAAGAAATTCTGAAAACCCCTCTGTGTTGTAAGCTCTAGCAGCCCCATCATTGCTTATTTAGTCCCCAAAGCACCCACCTTCAGATAAACAGCACCCATCTGAGCATGTAAAACTTAGATTTTTTTAAAAAAAAATTCATTTCTTCTATTGAGTTTACCAGTCTGCTTTTGTCCATTTCTTGCCATATATAAAATGATCTTCTATCAATTAATTTTATCCATATAGATCTTGAGACTGCTAAAGCATGGTCTTCACTTTGTTTGTCTTTAGAATTAAGTTCCTCTGAAGCCATAGCAAGCCAGTCATGACTTGGGCTGGAGGGCAGCAAATGAATGTCTTAGTATTACTTTTCCCAAGACTGATTTAAATGAAGAGCTGAGGTTGAAGTAAAAAATTTTCAAAATAGGATTAAGTTTGTAATTTGTGGAGTGTGTCCAGGTGAGTGCAAATGAGTTATTAACTGAATGGATCAGGGAATATTAGGTGTGGAATGGAAGCCTAGGAAAATGGCATCCAGAACTGACGAGTAGAACATCTCCAGTTGTGAGGCCTGTCTGAACAGACAGTAAAATCTGACTAGGAAGCTTAAAAATATTGGGATTTAAACTGACCATCCTTAGATCATGCTGTTAATTGAGAACTTAAGAGAGAACAAAGTTTGATCGTATATTGTTTTCTGGTTGGCAGAAATGGATTTTACCACATGAATGTTGGCAGTTGGCTGTGTCTTATTTACCTCTCTGTCAGAAGTCATTTCAAATCCTTTTGCTTTTTATTTGAGGTCAGAAACTCCCTTTTCTAGTCTGTGACTTTGTATGAATTATATTTTCTCTCTGTTGACTAGTTGTGATACTTATTAATAAAAACTGACTTCTCTTTTCCTCAAGTATAGCAATAGTCATATCCTATTAATGTCTACTGAGGCAACTTATCACAGCTGGGAAATCAGGGACTGTTGGTTAGCAGATCCATTAATGAGCAAATTGGAAAAGACCTAAAGCATTGCATGTCATATTTTCTGTATGTCTGCACATATCCATAGGAACCTTAGAAATGCATAGCTAGCTAATTGTTCCACATCAGGCTTTAAAAGGAAGTAGTACATAATATTTTGAAAATGGGTGAAAATATCATTTTTGTCAGAAGAAAATGATGACTGTTCTTCAAAATTTTCCACCAAATAACTAACTGCTTTGTTGGAGATATTCCTAGAGCAAGCGTATGCTTCCCAACATAGCCAAATCTGTGGGGCAAGAGGGAGGCGGGAACAGAGCCACAATACCAAAGATGCATTTTGAATATAATGGAATACAAATCAGGTGCTACTAAAATACTCAGCTTTAAGGTCTGTCAGTGGCTAAGTAACAGTGGATCAAAATTATCAAGTTTCTTTAGTGAAACTATGTGAAATGTTTCTCAATAATCTACTCTATAACTTACAGACTTTCAGACATTTCCTTCTACAGCTTGCAAAAATGGAAGAGTCTGTTGAATATGCATGCATACTACTTGCCATTGTGTGTTTTGATTTATTTCATGATATTCTAGTTTCAGTACTTTAAGAAATACTGCGTACTGTTTTCATTGTCTGGCAAACACACTTTCAAATGAAAACATTTTTAATTTAGAAAGGAAGGAGCTTGGAATTGATAATAAAATTACAGATACTCTAAATTTTTCTTATTCCAAGTCACTCGGTGCCCTTCATATCTTCAGATTCATTATATTAGAAGTTAAGAAGGTTTCAGTTAGATTCAAAAAAGACATACTTTTAAAGTGTATTATTTAAACATTGAGTTTTAGGGACTTTATGAATATTTCAGCTTGGCTTCTGAGAAGTTAGTGTGACATATCTTTTCATAAATATAATTGTTACATTGAAAAAGGATCTCTTATTCCAGAGAATACAAAGAGAGAGAAGAAATTGACATTTGAGTAAGGTATGTCAGGACGGAAGAGTTCAGTTACCAAATCCCAGGAAGTAACATCACCACACCTATCCCAGTGAATGTCATAGATTCAGTCGCCGCTGCACATCCTGCTCCCGTGGTGTCTAAAGTACTGCCACTGTCTGTGTGATGGATTTGCTTTACATCACTGAAGTTCATATCCTCTGGCATCCCTGTAGAGGCAAATAAGAAAGCACGGGATGATGCATGACCACTTCACCATAACACGTCTAGAACAGCTCTTAAACTCAGAGTGTGGACAGCATTGTTTTCGGGTAGCATTCTCTGTGTTCACCTAACTCTAAATGATAAATGTGACACAGGTATTCCTGTTCTACTTAAATTGGAGAGTTCAGGCTCTTGTGTGGAAATTCTCAGAAATGTTATACGAGCAAAGTGAAAGGATTCCTAGCTTCTGAAAACTGGAACATTTCTCTGCCACTGGTAAGAAAGTAAAGACATTAAATTAATTAACATATCCTGAGGCATGGCATCGGCTCTTGTTTCAGAGATGTATCAACTTGAGTAACTGAAAATTTTTCCCATGAAAATAAAATCAGGTGAGGGGATATAATTGAATAAAATATTTTTAAAAGTAGAATTTCTACAGCTCATATTTTATATTAGAATAAAGTAGGCATAAGATCTTTTGAAAATTTATTTTTATTTTTACTTAACAAATTTTATATATATTGTTGGGGTACCATGTGATATTTTGACATGTATACCAGGAAGAATGATAAAATCAAGCTGGCTAACGTATCCATCACCTCACATCCTTAGCATTTTTCTTGTGGAGAGAACATGTGAAACTTACCTTCTTATCAATTTGGAAATATACAGTGCATTATTAATGATAGTCACAATACTGTGTAATGGTCTAAAACACTTCTTCCTCCTGTCTAACTGAAACTTTGTACCCTCTGCCCAACATCTCTCTCTCTTCCCCACATCCATCCCATGGCAATCATCCTTCTGCTTTCCCCTTTTATGACTTCAACTATTCTAGATTCCACATGTAAGTGAGATCAGGAATAGGATGTTTATGGCAATAGCAAATAGCAAAGAATAATAGCAACTAATGTTAAATTATATCTTTCATACACACAACGGCTGTGAGGATGCAGGTATAGACGTCTAACAACAGATCAAAGAAGTTGTTAATGGGGTGGACTGGAGAATGAAGTTGGGAAAAAGCATTACATTAAGAAAAAAGGCAGGCAAAGTCATAAACTAAGATCCAGTTGCATTCTGGTTGTTATTTCTGTACATTATGAAACCTGACAAGTTGAGGAAAAGACCAACCCCTAAATTAACTGGGTTGAAATAATTGCTTTTTAAAGATGTTTACCTTAGTACGATATACTTAGGGAATTACTGATTTCATCACTTATTATCTAGTGCATCAGTGTTCTGAGATCAAGTGACAGAATCATATCATGGCATGCCACCATCAGTCACAATTAACAGATTTAAATTCATTGTTACTCTAACCACAAATATTGACATTGCAATTACAGAGAGATTGAAAAAATAAGCTTCATATAAGGAAAAGTCAATATTTATGTAATTAGGTGAATACCTATATATAATTCAAAAGATAAGCTCTGCTGCATTCACAGATGAGAGCATTAAAACGAAGCAAAGCTCTGCTGATTCGACATACTGATTTTACAGCCTGAGCTCTTACGTTATTATTCGTTGTTTGGGTGCTTTTTTTGCCCTTCTGTGTCATTAGGTAAGATGAATAAACTAGTGATTCCTTTTCTGTTTTTCTAAATAGGGACTAGAGTGGAGTGTGAATATTTTCATCATGGCTTTATACCTCTTGTTAAGCTTAACAAGAAGCTATGAGGACTCTAGGCAATTAAAAAATCCTTTTTTTCCTAAGATAACTATATAAATTTGAGCTTTAAAGGATTTACTTTTCATTTTTAAGCATTGTGAATTTGTGTTTGGATTGGATCCATGAATAAGGTTTTCTTTTGCCATTCTGAGCTTATATTTCATTCATTCATGAGCCAGACGTTGGTTTGGTTTTAATGGACGCCATCATGGGTAAAAAATAGGCAAGTAGAAAGATGTTAAATCTTGTGCCTGCAAGTCAGACAATGGCAGGAGAGCTTTTCTGCCTTCAATCAGATGTCATTTTAACATCTTACATTGAGGTGTTACTAATGAATGTCACAGTTCTAAGGGATAAGGCCTTTGAGGAATAAGTATATGAAAGAATTCAAGATCTCTTCAAGAGCCTGGCCGTCATGGCTATAGTTATGGGTCAAATCACAACCTTGCCATCTGTAGAAAAGACATTAGCATGCCAAAAAGTCTAGCTCCGTGATTATTTGATGCAATGATTATTTTCACAAAGAAATTTAATTAACCAAGCTTGTAAATTATACCAAAGCTTATAAAGACCTGTAAAAGAAAAAATTAGTTTGGAGATTTATTGCACTCATACATTAAAGAAAAACAAAGTAATGTTTGAATAATCTTTTATATGCATGATAGCAACACGCAAAGGTGTCAATAAATTCATATTTTTGCTCTTGGTGGTTTATGGTCTGATGGGGAAAGAAAGTTGTGTTATTAAAAAATGAAGATAATATTAAAACACAGGTACAGGCCTGGTGATTGGTGCTATGGAATATGGTAAAGGGATATAACTTGGTCAGGGAGTGCTCTGCTAAGGACGTGGTGAAGTGTATTAATTTATTTGATAATATCTACAGAGTACTTGCCTGGTGTCAGGTACAGTTCCAAGTACTTCACAAATATTAAGTCATTTCATTTTCACAACAGTCCCACAAATTAGGCACTGTTGTTATCTGCTTTTGTAGATGAGGAAACTGAGGCACTGGGAATTTAAATGATCACAAGTAGTGGAGCCAGGATCAAATCCAGAAGTCTAGACCCAGTCTGGGCTTAGATCACCCATTGCCCTGATGCCAAGCACACTGCTTGGCACCAACAAATCAATACTTAAGTTGAGAACACAGAAGATCAATTACATTACCTACAAAGTGCATTAGGAGTGTTTTTTTCTACTTCCTTTCATCTGGGATGGCTGAGTAGGGGCCACTTTTGGATATTAATCAAGTAACTGGAAGTATTCAGAGGTAGAATCCATGTGGGCAAGTTAATGATGATGAATCAGAATGGCCTGATGAATCTGAGAGGACAGCACCTTCTTTTTGTCATTTACACAGTGGCAGGAGAGTATGGGCATTTTCCTCTATCTCTATTTCCTTTATCTACGTATTTTAAAAATTCTCTTAACTAAGGAAAGACAAGTATGTTTAAAAACATTTGTTCTATTTTTAGTAAAGAAAATTGCATAAACAAGAATGTATACATTGTTAATTTGCTCATTCATTTATAAAATCAATAATTCACTGCCAGTTCTGTGTCAGGTATTGTGCTGGAGAGTGAATATACAGTGCACACTTACAGGCTTCTCCTCTACACTTAGACCAGTCTTAAAAAAAATCTACCAGGTGTCTTTTCCACCATCTATATAGGGCAGATGGAATGCTGGGAGCAGGACTCTAGATCCTATAGATCATTATTTGAATTCAACACTAAGTTAATCATGAAGTCAAAATAATTCATTTCTAGAAAATACCTGTTTTTAAGGTAGCTATAGTCATGGCACCTCAAAAAAATATCGATTACATTGAATACTTTTAAAGAATATTGTTGAATGGATAAATTGAATAATGACTCATTCACACAAGAACAGGATAAGGTTGGTATAATTATTTCTCCTTATTCTAAAGATTAGGAAGTTTGAAAGAATTATTTTCCCTTATTCTAAATATTAGGAACAGGTGCTGAAGAAGTAATTTCAGCAAGGCAACATAGCTGTGGCAGAGTTCCAGTTGTGCCCCATTCAAATGTGGTCCGCATTGATTCCAGAGCCATGCTGTTGGCCACTACACATTCAAAACACTGAACCTGAGGTCAAATTCTAGCTTTGCCATGGTCTAGCTGGCTGACTTTCGCTATCACCTGCATTTCTTGGAACTTTCAAGTGACAGCATTTTCAGTGAGAGAGGAGAGTTAATCAAAATATCTTGCTGGCTAAATCATTGGATCAATATTTGAAAAATAAGCTAGGGTTTTATCCCATCGCATTGTCTAAAGTAAATGTCTGTGGGACCAAGACTTAAGGGTAAATAATGAGGAAGTAAACAAAATATATAGGTCTACATTTTTATGTCTATATAGGTGGGTAAAGCCTACAGACTTTAAGTCGGGATTTATAAAGAGAAAATTAATAATTTTGACATAACCAAAAAAAAAAAAACTTTGGTACAACAAAAAACACCACAACAAAATTGAGGATACACAAAGTGGAGAAAATTTTGCATTATAGATTGCAGCAAAGAGATCACGTTTTGAACATTAAAACGGTTCTTACAATCCATATGAAAACGATAAATTCTCCCCCCAAAAAATGGTGAAAGAACAGAAGTGGATATTTACAATTATAAGAAAAAGGGTAAAAAAAGTCTTCTTCACTGAACAATAAAGAAATACTATCATACACAATAAGGTATCAGTTATCTATTGTCCAGGTGTTAAAAGGAGGACAGAGAAGAGAGTGTAACCAGTTGGGCAAGAGTACAGCCCTTCATCAGGGAATTTGCCAAAATATATTAAAAGTGTTTAAAATGTTCGTTTGCTTAGACCAAATAATTCTTTTATGAAGCAATTCTGTAGGAATAATGAAGAACGTGCACATATTTATTCACAAAATGTTAATCTATGCATTGTTAATGAAAATTCTAAGCAAATTAAGTGTCAATTGGTAGGGAATTGGGTTAAGAAAATTAAAGTTTGTTCATTTATTTAAAAACTCTTTAAGGAGTAAATATTAATACAGAAAAATGTGTTTTGATAGCATTTAATGTATATAAATTTTAATAAAATACATCTATATATACTTTCATGGTCTTTAATGTCCTTTTAACTCTAATAGTCTATTGCTGTGTTTCCTTGAGCATAGAGACTCTCTCATGAATTTCCATATTGCCCCAGCAAGCATTTAGCAATAATTAGGTGAATGAATAAGTTGATAAATTAAATCTAGGCATAAAACAACAAAACAATACAAATATGTTTCTCTAACTTAGTTTCTTTTAATATAAAAACAAATATTATATTGCAGCAACTTGGAATATAAAATAAAGGATTAGAATTCAATGTGAATTTAGATTTTTCTAAATATACAATCATGTCTTCTACAGAGACAATTTGACTTCCTCTTTTCCTATTTGAACACACTTTATTTCTCTTGCCTGATTGCCCTGGCCAGAACTTTCAACACTATGTTGAATAGGAGTGGTGAGAGAGGACATCCTTGTCTTGTGCCAGTTTTCAAAGGGAATGCTTCCAGGTTTTGCCCATTCGGTATGATATTGGCTGTGGGTTTGTCATAAATAGCTCTTATTATTTTGAAATACCTTCCATCAATACCTAGCTTATGGAGAGTTTTTAGCATGAAGGAGTGTTGAATTTTGCTGAAGGCCTTTGCTGCATCTATTGAGATAATCATGTGGTTTTTGTCATGGATTCTGTTTATGTGATGGATTACATTTATTTGTGTATGTAGGAGCAGCCTTGCATCCCAGTGATGAAGCCAAAGATCATAGTGAATAAGCTTTTTGATGTGCTGCTGCATTTGGTTTACCAGTATTTTATTGAGGATTTTTGCATTGATGTTCATCAGGGATATTGGCCTGAAATTTTCTTTTTTTTGTGTGTGTCTCTTCCAAGTTTTGGTATCAGGATGATACTGGCCTCATAAAATGAGTTAGTTAGGTGTCCGTTCTTTTCTTTTGTTTGGAATAGTTTCAGAAGGAATGGTACCAGCTCTCTTAGTGCCTCTGGTAGAATTTGGCTGTGAGTTCATCTGGTCCTGGATGTTTTTTGGTTGGTAGGCTATTAATTACTGCCTCAATTTCAGAACTTGTTATTGGTTTATTCAGGGATTTGACTTCTTCCTGGTTTAGACTTGGGAGGGTGTCTCTGTCCAAGAATGTATCCATTTTTTTCTAGATTTTCTAGTTTATTTGCATAGAAGTGTTTACATAGAAGTGTTTATAGTATGCTCTGATGGTAGTTTGTATTTCTATGGGATCAGTGGTGATATCTCCTTTATCATTTTTTATTACATCTATTTGATTCTTCTCTCTTTTCTTCTTTATTAATCTGGCTAGCGGTCTGTCTATTTTGTTGGTCTTTTCAAGAAAACAGCTCCTGGATTCATTGATTTTTGGAAGTGTTTTTCATGTCTCTCTTTCACTTCTGCTCTGATCTTAGTTGTTTCTTGTCTTCTGCTAGCTTTCGAATTTGTTTACTCTTGCTTCTCTGGTTGTTTTAACTGTGACGTTAGGGTGTCGATTTTAGATCTTTTCTGCTTTCTCCTGTGGACATCTAGAGGGACAATTTCCCTCTAGACACTGCTTTAAATGTGTCCCAGAGATTGTGGTACATCATGTCTTTGTTCTCATTGGTTTTAAAGAACTTATTATTTCCGCCTTCATTTTGTTATTTACCCAGTAGTCGTCATTCAGGAGCTGGTGGTTCAGTTTCCATGTACTTGTGTGATTTTGAGTAAGTTTCTTAATCCTGAGTTCTAATATGATTGCACTGTGGTCTGAGAGTCTGTTATGATTTCAGTTATTTTGCATTTGCTGAGGAGTGCTTTACATCCAAATATGTGGTCAATTTTAGAATGAATGTGATGTGGTTCTGAGAAGAATGTATATTCTGTTGATTTGGGGTGGGGAGTTCTGTAAATGTCTGTTAGGTCTGCTTGGTCCAGAGCTGAGTTCAAGTCCTGAATATCCCTGTTAATTTTCTGTCTTGTTGATCTGTCTAATATTGACAGTGGGGTGTTAAAGTCTCCCACTATTATTGTGCAGGAGTCTAAGTCTCTTTGTAGATCTCTAAGAACTTGCTTTATGTATCTGGGTGCTCTTGTATTGGGTACATATATATTTAGAACAGGTAGCTCTTCTTGTTGCATTGATCTCTTTACCCATTACGTAATACCCATCTTTGTGTCTTTTGATCTTTGGTGGTTTAAAGTCTGTTTTATCAGAGACTAGGATTGCAACCCCTGCTTATTTTTTACTTTCCATTTGCTTGGTAAATCTTCCTGCATCCCTTTATTTTGAGCCTATGTATGTCTTCGCATGTGAGATGTGTCTCCTGAATTCAGCACATTGATGGGTCTTGACTCTTCATTCAATTTGTCAGTGTGTGACTTTTAATTGGGGCATTTAGTCCATTTACATTTAAGGTTAATATTGTTATGTATGAATTTGATCCTGTCATGATGCTAGCTGGTTATTTTGCCTATTAGTTGATGCAGTTTCTTCATAGTGTCGATGGTCTTTACAACATGTATGTTTTTGCAGTGGCTGGTACTGGTTGTTCCTTTCCATGGTTAGTGCTTCCTTCAGAAGCTCTTGTAAGGCAGGCCTGGTAGTGACAACATTACTTAGCATTTGCTTGTCTGTATTTTATTTCTCCTTTGCTTAGTTTGGCTGTATATGAAATTCTGGGTTGAAAATTCTTTTCTTAAAGAATGTTGAATATTGGCCCCCACTCTCTTCTGGCTTGTAGAGTTTTTGCAGCGAGATCCACTGTTAGTCTGATGGGCTTCCCTTTGCGGGCAACCCAACCTTTCTCTCTGACTGCCCTTAACTTTTTTCCGTTCATTTCAACCTTGATGAATCTGATGACTTAGATGTCTTGGGGTTGCTCTTCTCAAGGAGTCTCTTGTGGTATTCTCTGTATTTCTCAAATTTGAATTTGGCTTGTCTTGCTAGGTTGGGGAAGTTCTCCTGAATAATATCCTGAAGAGTGTTTTCCAACTTGGTTCTCCCTTTCCAGTCACTTTCCGGTACACCAATCAGACATATATTTGGTTTTTTCACATAGTCCCATATTTCTTGGAGGCTTTGTTCATTCTTTTTCATTCTTTTTTCTCTAATCTTGTCTTCTCTCTTGATTTCATAAGAAAAGTGGTAAATATCAAGGAAAAGATTCATTATGAGGGAACTGACTTGACAAATATTTTCTGAATAAAATTACTATGAATCTTATTATGCTAAATCTAAAACTGTTAACTTTGGTCACTAGTTACTAGACTAATTCTTGTCATTTATGCTAACATTAGCCACATATATTTTGGCTGAACATGAAGGATTCTAACAAATCTGAGATGGCTAAGCATACCTTTTTGCCATTTTTAAAGAAAACACTATGAGCTAGTTCAATCAGATCATATCTCCCATAATATATGATTGGTAGGTGCATCCAGTATGTTGGGTCACTTGAGTCGAGAATATACCTTTTAAAATGATGAGTTATTTTCCAAAACCTATGAGAGCTTCCATATAACCCAAGAACCAAAGAAGAGTGACTGTATGGCTAAAGATACAAGGTTCCTGGTAACCCTATAGCCTCATCAACACTCGTAACTGAAGGACAATGGAACTGTCCTCGTGAAAGCCTTTTCCATTCCTTGTGAAACAGAGTTTTGAGATATAGTTCCTCTTGTTGGTCTTAATGTTTTATAGCAACAGTAGCCTTCCTTTTTTGACAAATTATGTAAAAATAATGGAGTTATCCAAATTGTTAATTAGTGAAACAGTGAATGAAATAAAGTAATGAGAGATTCTGACTGTAAACCAAAGCTTGAGATAAAATAGTATAATTTGGTGTGAAATTATAGCTCTGAGTAATATCAAGGAAAATTAACATTTATTTGTCACTACATTAAATAAATTATTGGTGGCTCTCTGATAATGAATAATCAATCAATTGTTTTCTGCATAGAGTTTATACATGAAGGGAATATTGTTTAGATCTTTTCACCATTCCTGATGCTATATTTCATCTAATAATGGTCACCCAGTTCTTTTCTCTAAATTTGCTTTATTGATTTTTGAAGACTTTAGTGAAAGAACACATCTGATTTTGAAAGAACATATTATTTTAAGCCATTTTATAGCAATACTGATATTATCATTCTTGTAAAATTTCTTCTAGAACTAATATTCGAATAAAAAATTTAAAAGGTTTTTGCATAATTGATAATTAAAACTAAGTATTAAAAGTATATCTATTAGATATACCACAGTATTTAGTTATATATTAGTTCTCAGTGATAAGAATTTACAAGTAGTCTGGAATAATTATTACTAATGATTCAGAAAATTACTTTTAAAAAGTACAAGGCTGAAAAAATAGAAAATGTTTTATCTTGTTTAGGTTAATGATAATATGAACTTAAAGTGCTATTAAAATTAAAATAATTTAAAAATGCATATCTATGTCTAGACACATGGTAGTGATATTCTACAGTACCCAAGACAGAGACATTTTTTTTAAATGAAAAAAAAAAAAAAAAAAGCAGGTGCCCTTGAACAGAACAAAACGTTAACTTTAAAGAAACAATAATAGAGGCTAAAATAAGTAGAATAATTTGTTTTATTATTGTTGTTATTATTTTTAGAGATAGGGTCTTGTTCTGTTGCCCATGCTGGAGTACAGTGATAGTATGTCCTTTGCAGCTCACTGTAGCCTAGAAGTCCTGGGCTCAAGCAATCCTCTTGCCTCAGCCTCTCAAGAAGCTACTACAGGCACATGCCACCATGCCTATGTGTATTTTTTTTTATTTTTTGTAGAGATGGGGTTTTGCTTTGCTGTCCAGGCTGGTCTTGAACTCCTGGCCTTAAGTGATACTCCTGTTTTGGTTTCCCAAAGTGTTGGGATTTTAGGTGTGAGTCACAAACCTGGCCAGAATAATTTATTCTAAACACAAAGGAAGATAAATATCTATATAGAATTCTATACAGAGTTAAATTATGTAGAAGAAATAAGTACTTTTAAGAAAGAATGAGTGTTTCTAATCACTCCCTGACTAATTAGTTTTTTGTTTTTGATTTTCATTTTTTATTTCAGATTCATGGGGTACATGTACAGGTTCATTGCAAGGGTATATTGTGTGATGTTGAGGCTTGGACTGCTGTTGATCCCATCACCCAGACAGTGAACATTGTATCGAGTAGGCCCTTATTCAGCCCTTGCCCTCCTGTCTCCCTTCTTTTTGGAGTCCCCATTGTCTATTGTTCCTGTCTTTATACCTGTGTGTACACAAGACTTAACTTTCACATGTGATATTTGGCTTTCTGTTTCTGCATATATTTGCATAGGATAATGATCTCCAGCTGCATCCATGTTGTTGCAAAGGACATACTATCATTTTTTTTTTTATAGCTGCATGGTATTCCACAGTGTTTGTATTAGTCTGTTCTCATGCTGGTAATAAAGACATACCTGAGACTGGGTAATTTATGAAGGAAAGAGTTTTAACTGACTCACAGTTCCATGTGGCTAGGGAGGCCTCACAGTCATGGCAGATGATGAAGGAAGAGCAAAGGAATGATGGCAGGCAAGAGAGAGTGTGCAGGAAACTGCCCTTTGTAAAATCATCAAATCTCATGAGACTTGTTCACTATCATGAGAACAGCACAGGAAAGACCTGCTCCCATGATTCAATTACCTCCAACCAGGTCCATCCCATGACATGTGGGAATTATGGGAACTACAATTCAAGATGAGATTTGGGTGGGGACACAGCCAAACCATCTCAGTGTCTGTGTACCACATTTTATTTATCCAGTCCACCACTGATGGGCACCTAGGTTGGTTCCAGGTCTTTGCTATTGTGAATAGTGCTGTGATGAACACATGAGTGCATGTGTCTTTTTGGTAGAATAGTTTCTTTCTTTTGGGTATATACTAGTAATGGGATTGCTGGGTGGAATGGTAGTTCTGTTTTTATTTCCTTGAGAAATCTCGAAACTGCTTTGCACAATAGGTGAACTAATTTACATTTCTACCAGAAATGTGTATTTCCTATGTTTTCTTCTGGGATTTTTATAGTTTGAGGTCTTACATTTACATTTAGGTCTCTCTTTTTTTATATATATATACTTTTTATTGCATTTTAGGTTTGGGGGTACATGTGAAGAACATGCAAGATTGTTACATAGGTACACACATGGCAGTGTGATTTGCTGCCTTCCTCCCCATCACCTATATCTGGTATTTCTCCCCATGCTATCCCTCCCCAACTCCCCACCCCCTGCTGTCTCTCCCCTTTTTCCCCCTGACAGACCCCAG
>PVKV010036673.1:0-15489 GCA_004027835.1 Alouatta palliata
TTTGATTAGGTCCCATTTGTCTATTTTGGCTTTTGTTGCCAATGCTTTTGCTGTTTTGGTCATGAAGTCCTTGCCTACGCCTATGTCCTGAATGGTTTTGCCTAGATTTTCTTCTAGGGTTTTTATGGTGTTAGGTCTTATGTTTAAGTCCTTAATCCATCTGGAGTTAATTTTGGTGTAAGGTGTCAGGAAGGGGTCCTTATAAGCCAATTAAACTTTCCTTTTCAACATTTTTTAAATCTTTGCTTGTCGTATGTCTTCCCCCATCCTCAATTTAGTCAGTGTTTCGTACTGTTTTCAGATCTTAGCGTTTTTTCCGTGCAGTCCCCTATGTAGCTCTTGTCTTTTCTTGCAGACATTTGTGCCCACTCATTTTTCTAGCTATACTTGGTTACTCAAAACACTTCCCTACTCCAGGGATTCTCTTCCCCCTTAACAGAAAGCATCTAAGTATATCTTCCCATGTTCTTTAAAAGCAACTTTAATGGTCTTTAATGCATGTTAATTTATTTATTGTATAAGCTATAAGGCATGGATCCAGGCTCTTTTTTTGCATATGAACATTCATCTTTTCTACTATTATTTGCTAAAAAGACTATTCTTCCTCTATCAAATTACATTTTCTCTTTTGCATCACAGGCTTGAGAGCAAAGCAAAATGGAGTGTCATGTAGGACAGCCATAAGAGGAAGTATTTTGAGCCCTTGTTTCTAAGGAAAAGAAAATGCAAAGTGACAGGTTACCAGATGACCCAAGTTGTTTTACTGAATATTTATGTGGATATTTTTTATAGTTAATAGAAATGTGTAGCATTTCTACTGGTCTAATGGTAATCATCTAGCATCCTTGATTTCAAACAGCTTTGCAAAGTGTCTCTTCTGTTTTAGCAAAATGTGTGTTCTTCGAGTCAGGATTCTGGCTTGTTTTCCAGATCATCATAGATGTTTAATCCATAATACATTTTTAAAATCCCATCCTGCATTCTGAGGGAACATGCTACAAATGGTCACTTCTGTTAGCAGACATAAAAGGAACATGAAAACACAGTCAGGTGGGGACAACAGTTGTCATTAAAACACATGTTGTATTATTTTGCTTAGAGAATAATAAACAAAAAATGAAAACACAACAAAAAACATATTTTGCTGGACATATTTTCTCAATTTATCTATTAGTTCAAATCATAAATGAGGAAAGGACAATGTATTATACACCCACCCTATAAGTGGCTGGAATAATGACAAGAAAGCAGTAAAACTGTGAAGTATACAATCAATGGAATATTCAGAAATTTTATATTAAGTGAAAGCTGCCCTTATAATTACCTTATTTTCACTTTAATTATAGTTATGTAGTTTTAATGTCAAAATTCAAATCTGAGAAATATTGACAATATTCAAAGAGAAATCAGTCACCCAGTAGAAACTTAGATGTTGTACAAACATTATTACCACCAATTTATGAAGCCTTTTGCTTTCTTATATGTCAAAAAATCTTAACAAGGAATTCAGTAAACAAAATTAACTTTCTCCCCATCATACCATTATGAAACTTGAGATAATTGCTAACCTAAGTTTCTTGTTCTGCATGTATAAGATTGAGATATTATAACATAATTAAGAAATATAATCAGAAATACTTGTTTTTCTAACACATGCTTTTGATAAGGAGATGGGGGACATATTCAAATCCATAGCACTCTCTGTTTTATATATTTATACATGAAAAGTTTGCTTCAAACCTGTAAAAGTTCAGGAAATCAACTTTATAGCATCTTCTCTATTGTAAAATAGTAAAAATAACAATGTATTGAGAGATTATTGATTGCTTTAAGCTCATTACATTATTTAATTCTCACAATAGTGTATATTTTGACAAAATTATTATTAGCTTTATTATACAGATGAGAATACAGCCTCTAGAATTTCTGTGACTAGCTCAAAACGCTCCTAAACAGCAGAAACAGGCCTCAGAACTCTATCTTCAGTGAGTAAAAGAAATTAGTATTTCTAAATTTATTGCTTACTTTCAAGCTTTCAGAGTTAAACCCTAGGGAAAAAAATTCTACCCCTTCAGAATGAAAGCTATCAGAACCCATTGTTTTACTGGTTGTCCATTAAAATATAATGCCTAATCTATCTTGAATGTCAGCTCACAGAAGGAGCTATCTGTTCATGTCTCTAACCATCAGTACATGAGCTCATGCAAACGTGCCCACACACATACACACACACACACACACACACACACACACACACGCATACACACACACTAATATACTCCTTAAAGACGTGTCCAATTGGCTCATTTAACCCTCCAATTATAGAATCCATCTCAAGCCATCTTTTTATTTTCTCTTTTTAAACTTATTTTATAATATTTTAATTGACTTAAAATTGTATGTATTTATCATGTATAGTGTGATTTTTTGAAGTACATATACATTATGTAATGACTAAATTTAGATAGATAACATATGCATTACCTCACATAGTTATCATTTTACTGGTGAAATCACAACATCCACTCTCTTAGAATGTTTCAAGGATATATCATTATTAACTATAGTCACCATGCTGTACAATGGATCTCTTGAACTTATTTCCCCTGTCTAACTGAAATTTGGTATCTTTTGACCACCATGTCCCCAGTCCCCACCTTCTAGCCACACCAGCCCCTGGGAACCACCATTCCACTCTCTACTTCTATGAGATCAATTTGTTGAGAATCTACATGTGAGCAAGATCATGTGGCATTTGTCTTTCTGTGCCTGCCTTATTTTACTTAACATAATGTCCTCCAGTTTCATGCACTATGTTGCAAATTACGAGGTTCCTTTTTTATGGCTGAATAGTATTCCATTATGTATGTATACCACATTTTCTTTATTTATTCATCTGTCACAGATCATCTTAACTTGCTCTGCTTATAGTTGATTTCATTCTCTTCATTTTTCTCTTCTACAATCCATTAAAAAAAATTTTATTGTAAATTATGTGAACTTATTTCCTAAAATGAGATTTCTTTATACTTTTTTAAATGATTGAAGGTGGTAAATTTGCATGATATCTATAAGCATTATATACATTCTTCAGCAAATAAATGTGAGACTAGTCACTGGATTTTCTTCTAAATTTAGAAGTCTGAGAATGGCCAGAGAAAAAGTAAAAGGATTAATTCTAAGAATATAGGTTTTTAAAATCTATGATGAAATATAATTGAAGTACCATGTACACAATCCACATGAAATATTTGACCTACAAATATATCAATGTTACCATCACCATTATCCAGACAATGAACATATTTATTACCCCCAAAAGTTTTCTTGTGTCCTTTTGTAATTCTGTCTTCAAACTTCTTTCTTATGTCCAACAAAATACTGATCTATTTCTTGAACAGTAGATTAATACTCATTTTGTAGAATCTTATAAAATGGGAGAATATAGTATATGCTGTTTTTAGGGGAAGGGAACTGGCTTCACTCAATTTGTGTATTCTGACATTCAGTCATGTCTTTGTGTATATCAATAGTACATTCCTCTTTAATTCTGAGGTTATTTTACTACATGAAAATTTCACAAATTCTTATCTGTTTCTCAAATTTAAGATATTGATTGTGTCCATATTTTGGCTAACATCTATTACCTGATATAGTAATTCAGGTACACATATTTTTATGGACAAATGCCATATTTATCTTGAGTAAATGTGGAGCAGAATCTCTAGTCATATAGGAAAAATATGTTTAATATTTTGATGAAATTTTCAAAAAGTTTTTTAGCATAGTTGTGCCATTTTATATCCCCAGTTCCTTGGGTTGTAATGCAGACCCTTAATATGGTCAGTCTTTACATTTATTCATTGTAGTGAGTACGTAGCAGTATCATGTGGTTCTAATTTACATTTAACTAATAATTGATGATATTTAGCGTCCTTTCATACACCTATTTACAACCTGTATTTTTTCTTGAAAAACTGTCTGTTCAAAATGTTTACTTGTTTTTCCATTGGGTTGTTCATTTTCTTTTCTTTTTTTTTTTTTTTTTTTTGAGAAGGAGTCTTGTTCTGTCAATCAGGCTGGGGTTCAGTGGCGTGATCTTGCCAACTTTTGCCTCCCAGGTTCAAGTGATTCTCCTGCTTCAGCCTCCCTAATAGCTGGGAATACAGGCACGTGCCACCACACCTGTCTAATGTTTTGTATTTTTAGTAGAGACAGGGTTTTACCATGTTAGCCAGGATGGTCTCGATCTCCTGACTTCATGATCTGCCCTCCTTGAGCTCCTAAAGTGCTGGGATCACAGGCGTGAGGCACCACGCCCAGCCGCGTTGTTCATTTTCTTATAGTTAGTTTTGAGATACCTCTATACAATCAACATAGTAGTTCTTTAGTTATTGTATAATTTTAGAATATTTTCTTCCAGCATGTAGTATGGTTATGTAACTCTATTAACGATCGCATTTTTAGAGCAAAAAGTGTAATTTTGATGAAGTTCAACTCACTTTTTTTTCCTTTTTAGGATAATACTACTGGTATTATAACTGAGAACTCTTTGCCTAATCCAAAATAATGAAACTTTTCTTCTGTTTAATTCTAAAGATTTATCATTTTATATTTTATATACATCAAGTCAATTTTGAGTTGATTTTTATATAAAATATACAGATACAGGTTTACTTTTGCTCTATATAGATGTCCAAGTGTTCCATCATCATTTGTTGAAAAAGTATCTTTTCTCTATAGAATTGCCTACAAGTCTTTGCTGAGAATTAGACCATAAATGTGTTAAGTCTGTCTCTGAACTATCTGGTCTCTTTCATTGATACTTGCCTACATTCGTGAAAATAACATAGCTTTGATTACTGTATCTTTATGATATAAATTTAAATTACGTAGTGCAAGTTCATTAATTATCTTTGTTTAAAACATTGTGTATGCTAATCTGTATCTTTTCAATGTCAATGTAAATATTAGAATAAACTTTAATATTTCAAGAAAAAACTGCCTGCTCTGTTTTTGATGGGAATTGCTTTGAGATTAATTAAAAGGAAGTATAATAGATGTCATAATAAAGTCCTGGTTTCCGACTATGAACAAGGATATTGATCCACAAATAAGTACATTGAATCAATGATAAAGTTTCCCATCAAAGAAAAGCCCAGGACGTAATGGCTTCACTGCTAAACTCTACCAAATATTCATACTCTGAGAAATATACAGATGAAAAACACAAGAGTAAAGTTTGATGTCAAACATTACTTTTAAACAAAGCACACAATTAATTTACAGAATCTTATTGACTTAGCAACTTTATTTTTAAAAGGGCTAGATATGAACAAAAAGGCTAAAAAACTTACAAATGTGCTATCATTAACTAGAATGGAATGAATGAAGGAAATAGGACCAAGAATTTTAAAATCATAATTAATTAAATGTTACTCTCAGAGAATAGATTAAGGGATTGCACATTGGAGCAATGATTGTGTAAAAAAAAGTGCAAATACTTTATCATCAAAGAAAATGCCTAAAGTAGGCAAATATGGAAGGACCAAAGAAATAATAATAATGAGACAACCACAGTGATATGAGACCCACAGGTAGAGAGAGCTGTGCATCTTCCCTCAGCTGAACGATTTCTGAAAGTGAATAAGATAATGACATAAGAAACAAGACAACAAAAATAACTAAGGAAAATATACCTGAATTGGCAACCACAAAGACACCAGTGATGTAGGAGTTGGTACAGGTAACTTCTAGCAAAGGAAAAATATCACAAAAATAGTGATCAATCTTGTTAGGACCACAGAAGAGCAACTGAGTTGCAATGGATAACTGAGAAAAAGAATGGACAGCACCACCAGCCCACGCAGCTAAGACTAGGAGATTGTACCTTGTCTTTTTTAATGATAATCATATAGTGGGGAAGTTTGCAGGTGGCAGCATTAGTGATCAAATGCCATGGCAGTAAGAATAAAGACTTCAAGTCTTCCAAAGAAGTGCAAGGCAAAAAACTGTAACACACAATTACCATAGGAAATGATTTTTGTCCCCCAAGCAGATCATTAATTAATTTGGGTGCAATACTAGAGGTATAACAGATGTCCACAGAGGATAAATTGTTCAGTAAATAGCACATCCGATGGTGAAAAGAGGACTATACTGATGGGAGACAAGGATCAGAAGGTTTTCTACCAAAGGGTGACGTAATAAAATAAGAAGAGCACAAAGCAAAATATTTGTATATTCTGAGCATAAGAAAGTCCCAAAAGAATGAATTCTGAGATATTTTTCTGGTTTTCTATGTATTTCAGTTTGGTGTATTTTATGCAGAAGTATACTAAGTTTCTGAAAGAAAGAAAACATAAGTGTGGATAAAAAATTAAAGCATGGTCCCAATAATATAAAAATCACTGAAAAGAATACATGAGTAGAATATTACCCATTATTATTGCTTCATAAGATAAAGCTGCATAATCTTTTTTATTTTATCTGATTTTACAGATATGTTTGGAATAATATTATAATGGGAAAGTTATGATTTCTACTCAATATCTGTAATGATTAGAAAACATTTAAATGTTATTTAAAAATTAAAAAACAATTTATTGCTGATTTAACATATTGTTTAGATAAGCATAAAGGCTTAATTAACCTTAGACCAAAAAAGCTGGTTTTGTATCTGTTTTTATTGTTTTATTTATAGGGTCAACATTCCTTCTTCTAATATGATCTGGTCAAATTCTCCAAATTTTCTGGGTGTAAATTCTCAAGAATTCCAAATACGTTTAAACACTAAAGCTTGATTACAGAACTCCACATTAGTGTAGAGTACACTCCTTTTTACCAGGTCAGAAAACATTGTCAATGGGTCATGCTAAACCAAGGTAATTGCTTTTATATTAAAAAGCAAAAACTTTTTCAAAACTACATAGCAAAAGAAGAAAAAAGGTCATTTAATGGCTGAAGTTGTGAAAAATAATCAGCAAATTATTTCATTATCCTATTTACATTTCCTGTGTTAAAGACATATCTTTCAATTTTATTTTTTGAATTCACAAGTAAAAATTGTACTTATTTGTGCAGACATAGTGATGTTTTGCAATATATAACGTATAGTAATCATATCAAGGTAATTAGCATATACATTGTCCCAATCATTTCTTAGCGTTAAGAAATTATGTTGTCCTTCAAGTTTTAAATAGCAATAAGCAAAGGAAATATACAAACATTTAATTCCCTAAGTATGTTTGAATTATGCATATGTGATAGCCTTCCCTAGAAATAACATATATTTCATACACAATCAAGGAAACAAATGTCAATAAAAGGAAATGATAGAAATAGTCAATTTAAGGCAAATTTTGTGGTTAGCACTTAGCGATAATTTTTGCATGGATAAATAAATGAAAATGTCATGGATATACATCTTTTGCATCTTATGCATAATCTTAAAACATTATTTATTTAGTCACTGCAAAGAGCATATAGGATACTGAGAATGCACTCCAGGAGCTATTTTACCTCCTGATATAGTCTGGCTCTGTGTCCCCACCCAAATCACATCTTCAATTGTAAACTGAATTGTAAGACCCACATGTTGGGGGAGGGGCCTCATGGGAGGTTATTAGATCATGGGGCAGCCCCATGCTGTTTTCATGACAGTGAATGAGTACTCACAAGCTCTGATGATTTTATAAGGGGCTTTTCCTGGCTTAGCTCTGCACTTCTCCTTCCTCAAGCCTTGTGAAGAAGATGCATTGCTTCCCCTTCGTCTTCTGCCATGATTGTAAGTTTCCTGAGGCCTCCCCAGCTATGCTGAAATGTGTGTCAAATTAAACTTCTTTCCTTTACAAATTACCTAGGCTCCAGTATTTATTTATAACAGTATAGAAATGAACTAATACACCCCTGATGAGAAATTACCTCATCCCTGTGGGGATGCAAAGGCTCCAGTACACATTTTACTTTACCCTGAATCTGACATGACAATCATGCCTGGGCCCCTGGATGTCTATTATAAAAACATAAATTGTTTATGTAACAAAATTATTTAGAAGACATCAAATCTGGTGATTCATAAAATCAATATTTGTGTTAGTTATAGTGCTTGAGATTATTTTAGATGGCAAACAAGTAACAGTTACGACATTTAAAAGCTGGTCTATATCATAGGACACCAATTCTATCTCAATATTCAAACCTCCAGCTTTAACAAAGAGAATTTTCAGTTTATTCCTACATTGTCATCAGTATCACTGTAAGGCCTTCTAGCCTCCTTTATACAACAAAACAAAAATAATTATTGCACAGTGTTGAGAAGTTACCAGTAATTAAAAAGTATTGAAAAATTGGGATGGAAGGGTGTTTTACATGTGTTTTACATTCTTCTCTCTATTACCTCTGATAGTGACTCTTTGTTTCTGAGGTGTTAATTTTTCAAATACATTCATATGCCTAAAATAATTTGATTCTAAAAGATGTATTACATAAATAGACTGTGAATAATTTAAAAGTGGAAATCATTTTATTACCTTAAACCTCTGCTTTTTAAATAAAAGAAACTCAAATCAAGACATCTAAGCAGTTTCCCACAATCTGAAGTTATATGTTATGGATGTCAGAAGACATACATGCTCATTCTCAGTCCTGCTAGTGCTGCATACCATGCTTGTGAACACAGTGGGTTGGAGGGAAGGGTGGTATGGAGGCTATTTTGAAAGCTCATTTATTTTGAACTATTTTGTAACTACTTTGAAAGCTCATTTCTGGAGAGAAGAACATGCAACGTGACAGGTTACCAGAACACCCCATCTGTTTTCCTGAGTATATATATAAAAATAATATTGTACATTTAATACAAATATGTGTTTCAGAATTATCTGATTCTAAATCATATTAAAATAATTTCCCTTCTGTTTGCCAAAATGTAAATTCCTAAATCGGAGTCATTGCTTTTTTTTAGATAATCACTGGCAGTTAATCTCTACTACCTCTTAATCTGTCATTCAGTATTTAAGAGAACATGATTAATCATAACTGTTGATAGCAGAGGTAAAAGGAAAAGTGAAAAGTCAAGTGAGGATAATTTTAGTCATTAAAATAATATCATTTTAACCACAGAGATAGTATGAAAACTGATGGAAAAACTTGAACCCATAAATAATGAAATAAAGAATAAATATCTGAGGTGATAAGCATACTAATTACCCTGATTTTATTATTTAACATTGTAAAGAAATATGAAAATATCACTTTGTATCCAAAAAATAGAATTATTACATATCAACTAAAAAATGAAAGAAAGGTAGTTATCCTCTAATTCCATTTTATTTAACTATTTATTCAATTATTTATAAACGTGAACTTTTTGATATATATTTTATAATTAAGGTTATATTTCAATACTGTGTTATTTATTTTGTTGCTAAAAATTTTTATAGGTTTGGCCATTGCAGGCTTTCCGTTGACTCCCGTGTCCTCATCACCGTTTGTGTGCATGTTTTAGCACTTCCATATTTCTACTACGAAATGCTCGTTTATTTTTAACACTCTCAGTTCAAAATCTAGAATCAAACATTTCTTCGAGAAACCTTGATCATTTTATAGGAGAATGGTGTTAGAAACAAAGATTTTGCTGATAGATTATCATTTTTAATTCTAGTCAAAAAATGTCATTTATCACGCAAATGAACACCTCTAATTACAAAAATAGGCTACCTCTTTTCCCTATAATCAAAGTCAAATTGAAGATTAAGTTATTTATCACATCTGGCTCATGTTCCATAATTGGGAGGGAAGGGACACTTGAGGGAATGACCTTCCCCAGACGTTTAAATTTTACATATAATTTATATTAAACTCTTCTCCTGGGAAGACAAAAGAGAAAATTTTCCCAGTCAAAATCCTGTGTGAGAGTAGATTTCAAAAAGTGTTGAATGATTCTGGAACCAATTCAGTTTGCCTTCTAGCACTAGGATGGGAATGTAAGCTTTATTGTGAGATCAAAGAGATCCTAATATCAGAATAGTCAGACATTAATTTATAAGCACTTTAAAAATTCTCATTTGAGTAATGAAAATTTAAAATTCTCATTTGAGTAATGAGCCTCCAAATTATTTTGGGAAGAAAAGAGGGCAATTGAACATCCTAATGTAGCATATTCTTGAACCAAAGCTCATAAGGTCTGTCTAGGAGAACAACTTAGATGTGTTTAATGTTCAGAGAAGATGGATGTGATTAATACAATTGCCAGGAACTAACACATACAAGACACTGGTGAAAGGTGGGGAAATTCAAGGACTTTTCTAGGAGTGCTTTACAATCTAAAGTGAAAACATGGGAATAAAAGTCATGCACAGCATTTCTTGATGGAAATGGGCACTACCAGGTAAGAGCTGCTGGTAGATGTGGGTAGGAGATAATTAAATAGAAACAGGCTATTCTGGGCACACTACCTATGGGTAGCCCTGCTCTGCAAAGAGCAGTAATAAAATAAATAAATAACAAACAGGAATAAAATAGATTGGGGTGTTGCAGGATGGGCTCCATGAAGGTGATGATGCCGCCCATGGTAGGATATGCTGGCTTTCCTTCTCCCTAATGGCAACTAAGCATAAAACAGTATAAAAAATTCATGATTTGGATGTATAGGAAATTCTCTTAATTCTTTGATTTATTCAACAGATACTTATCAAACATCCTCTTTTTTTATAAATGCTTTCCTTCTCCTTAATGTCAACTAAGTATTAAATAGTATAAAACATTCATGATTTGCATCTATAGGAAATTCTCTTAATTATTTGATTTATTCAACAGATATTTATCAAAAATCCTCTTTTTTATAAATGCTGAAATTCAGCAGTGAACAAATAAAAAGTATCTTCCTTATGTTCTTCATTCTAATGTATAGTACCATAAAACTGTGCAATGATTTCTATTTATGTCTGTTTATTCCTGTTTATTCAAATCTGTTCTGGAGATGTGTGTGTATGTGTGTCTTTTTATAATACTTCATTCATAGAAGACAAATACAATTTTTTATTTCTGTTTGCTAAAGAGCTTTCACAAACCTTCAATACAGGAAGGGAAGCTCCAGTTAGTGACAGTGTGTCTGCATGTTGTATTTACAGAGCAATGAGTTTCAAAACTACTCTATACCTGACTTACTCAAATTTATGAAGCTTAATGTGGCCCTAAGAGTACCACTAGAATTCCTGTCTATGACAGAAGACAGTTGTGATGGCTCAGTGATATGCCATCACAAGGTGAATAACAACCCATCTCCCAAGGTAAAGCTTTTAAAGCATTATTTTTGGTGTAGCGTTGTTATGACATACCTTCAAATACCAAAGGGAATATTTTTGAAAATAGGGTCTTTCTCCCATCTCTAAGGTCAAGAATGCAATTTCTCCACTCAAAGACATTATAGTTTTTTTATATTATTTTACTATAATTCATGTATGTGAATATGTAGGTGTGTGTAGTTTATACTGTACGGCTGTTAAGGAAAATGTTACCATTCTAAGCAGGCAGTATGATCTCTTACATTTCAATTTACACCATATGTCAGGCACCATTGTGTGTGTGTGTGGGTGTGTGTGTACACACACAGATATATGTATCTGCTTCATTCTAATTAATGTTTGCATAAAAATACCATCCCTGATTCACTAATATCCCTTCTGATGGTCACTCAGGTTATTTCTTATTTCTTGCTACCATCCAAAAAGGCACAATGATTGTCTTTGTTTCTATGAATGAGTGTGTCTATAGGAAATGAAATAACTGGATCAATATCTATATGCAGTTGTCACATTATAGATACTCAAGTCACTTCCACTTACATTCCCACCAAAAATTCATAGGGTTGGCTGTTTCCCACACTTTTGTCAACACTAGTTGTTATTTATCAAAAGATGCTTTATTAACCTGATAGATGAATATTAGCTAACTGGAATTTTAATTTGAATGTATTTAACTGTTAATGAAATTGAGCATCTTTCCATATGCATAATCTTTATAATAAGGAGAGCAGTCTCTTTTAAAATGGGTTCTTTTCCTAAGGTTCATTTGTGTCATGTTTTTCAGAAACTTACCTGTGAAATTCATTTACATTTGAGAAAATTATGCTTTTGTCTGGCATATGTGTTATAAATGTATTTTATCACATTGGCACTTTAACTTTTGATTTTTTACTGTGTTACTATTTGGAATATATATGTGAAAAGGTATATAGAGCAATTTGTTCAGTATTTGAAATATGCACATAAATATTAATTGCCTTTATACATTTATCTTCTCCTTCTTGCAGTCAGGATATGAAATACTCAAGAACATACAAACTAAACATTCTATTGAAAGTATCAGTTCCTGACTTGGTGCACATAGATATCATTTTCTAAATCTCTGATGCTTACCTGTAAACCTGAAAAAATGTCCTGATTTCTATGTCAATTGTCAGTGTTTACTTGTCTCTTAAGAAAACTTTTTGAAGAACCCAGAAAAAAATAATGAAAGAGGGAAGAATTTAACTTTGGACAACACAGTATAACAAAGCAGTACAAAGTTGAATAATAAAGGCTGAATTTAGAACTGAAAAAAATTAGAAAATCTTCAGAGGTAAATTAAAAGGAAATAAAGACAGTCAAGGCAAGAGGTTAAAGTAAGTCTCAATTTGGACGGAATGACTGACTTGTGGCTCAATGCAAAAATTTTACATTTATTTTCTCTCTCTCCTCTGTGTGTGTGTATGTGTGCATATATATGTAGATTTTATTAACAAAGGTATTTTCAAGTATTTAAGCAATCTTTATTAGAATAATCAGTATATTTACTAAGTAAATATAATGGTATTATCAGGTTCAAATAATGTGAAAGCCTATTGAAGTAAGTCATGTACATTTTCCTCTGTTATTACAACACAGTACAAAATATTTATTATTCCTAGTTATAAGCTAAAGAAACACATTCAGCTTAGAAAGATATCTACTCATACCAAACCCCTAAATTAATGTTTCTGTTATTTGAAAAAAATCATTTGCTTTTAAATTATTTTTCTATTTCTCATTGCATTATTTTCATGTGTAATTTTGTCTTGGCATTGCACTCCAGCCTAGATGACAGAGCAACACTCTGTCAAAAAAAAAAAAAAGTAATTTGGTAAATATATTGAATAGTTACTATGAATTCCATCTTACTCAGAAAAAATACACAGAATGGTAAATAATAACCCATTGTAAAGTTGCAATTTCATTGCTAAGAATATGTATTTGACCTCCAAATTTAGCATTTATTTTCCTTTTTTTTCCCCTTGCAGATTAACTATTTCTAATCTGTGGTTTCTCCATATCAACTGAAACAATGCAGCAAAATAAAAATGTGACTGAATTCATACTGTTAGGATTAACACAGGATCCCTTGAGGCAGAAAATCGTGTTCATAATATTCTTAATTTTCTATATGGGAACTGTGGTAGGGAATATGCTCATTATTGTGACCATCAAGTCCAGCCAGACTCTAGGAAGCCCCATGTACTTCTTCCTATTTTATTTGTCCATTGCTGATTCTTGCTTTTCAACTTCCACAGCCCCTAGATTAATTGCGGATACTCTCTCTGCAAAGAAAATTATATCCTACCATGAGTGCATGACACAAGTCTTTGCACTACATTTATTTGGCTGCATGGAGATCTTTGTTCTCATCCTCATGGCTGTGGATCGCTACGTGGCCATCTGTAAGCCTTTGCGTTACCCAACCATCATGAGCCGGCAGATTTGCATCATCCTGATTGTTCTTGCCTGGATAGGGTCTTTTATACATTCTACTGCTCAAATTATCCTGGCCTTAAGATTGCCCTTCTGTGGACCCAATTTGATTGATCATTATTGCTGTGATTTGCAGCCCTTGTTGAAACTTGCCTGCGTGGACACTTACACGATCAACCTGCTGTTGGTGTCTAACAGTGGGGCAATTTGCTCAAGCAGTTTCATCATTTTGATAATTTCATACATTGTCATCTTGCATTCACTGAGAAACCACAGTGCAGAAGGGAGGAAAAAGGCTCTCTCCACTTGCACGTCTCACATAATTGTAGTCATCTTATTCTTTGGCCCATGTATATTCATATACACACACCCCCCAACCACTTTCCCCATGGACAAGATGGTGGCAGTGTTTTATACTATTGGAACACCCTTTCTCAATCCACTCATCTACACACTGAGAAATGCAGAAGTGAAAAACGCCATGAGAAAGTTGTGGCATGTCAAAATTATTTCAGAAAACAAAGGATAAATTGAGGGCCTGACCTGAGTACTTATTCAGTGAAATCATGATTTAACTAAGTATAGATATCAAATATGAAAGTACCTGAATATCATGGGAATAATATGTCATCATATATGTTTGTGGGTTCCTATGTTGTTTTCTAGTCAACAGAGCTATGCTTACCAAGACATTGTCTTTTGTATCAGAACTAGGTATAGGTTAATTCAGGTGATTATGGACCAGTGATCTTTCCTTTACAGATTATCTTCCTTTGCAGCCATGCATTTTCTAAGGTGTAAGCCTGACTACCCCTATGCACTCTAATCTAATGCATCTGATTTTCTTACTTCATTCCTGTGCTTCTGACCATAGACTGATAACCTCACTGAAATCTTCAGTTTGGCTCCTTCTTTTCCTAAGAGCTCAATTCTGCCATTACTGATTGTGAACTACACATCACAACTCTGTCTACACTATGGTTTAATAAAAAGAAAAACATTTACACAATCACAACTGCTCAAATTTTTTGGCCATTTATATATATTCTCCTTTGTGAAATGTCTATTCATGTCATTTTCCCACTTCAATACATTCTTTTTTTTCTTGTTGATTTGTTTCAGCTTTTGGTCTTTGTCTCCTTTTTTTTATTGCATTTTAGGTTTTGGGGTACATGTGAAGAACATGCAAGATTGTTGCATAGGTACACACGTAGCAGTGTAATTTGCTGCCTTCCTCCCCATCACCTATATCTAGCATTTCTCCCCATGTTATCTCTCCCCAACTCGCCAATCCCTGCTGTCCCTTCCTTATTTCCCCCCAACAGACCCCAGTGTGTGATGATCCCCTCCCTGTGTCCATGTGTACTCATTGTTCAACACCATCCTATGAGTGAGAACATGCAGTGTTTGATTTTCTGTTCCTGTGTCAATTTGCTGAGAATGATGGTTTCCAGGTTCATCCATGTCCCTACAAAGAACACAAACTCATCATTTTTGATGGCTGCATAGTATTCCATGGTGTATATGTGCCACATTTTCCCTGTCCAGTCTATCATCGATGGACATTTGGGTTGGTTCCAGGTCTTTGCTATTGTAAACTGTGCTGCAATGAACATTCGTGTGCATGTGTCCTTACAGTAGAATGATTTATAATCCTTTGGATATATACCCAGTAATGGGATTGCTGGGTCAAATGGAATTTCTATTTCTAGGTCCTTGAGGAATC
>PVKV010036674.1:0-15488 GCA_004027835.1 Alouatta palliata
CGTCCCCAGTGCTCCAGAGAGCTCTGCTCACTCCACTCCCATTACACCCCCCTCTTAGGCTGAGCATGTCAGACCCCCATTCACCATGAAAGCCAAGGAGGTGAAGAGGAAGCCAGTAATCAGCTTGATGTATGGGCCGTGGCTCATGACCACCTGGAGGCCCTGGAAGTAGGCGATCGGCTCAGTCTGCTGGGCCTCATAGGGTTCTGGGGGCCAGAGGGGACAGTGAGGAAGGAGCAGAAGCCCCTCCCAAAGCCTGAGGGCCAGGCAGAAAGACACAGCCACCCATGCTGGCGCCTGCACCCCTTCCCAGGCACCCCCTTACCTCTCTGCTCCCGCACGCCCAGGGTCAGGATGACAGCACAGATGACATAGGTAGAGGCAGTGATCCCCGCTGCCAGCAGGTATGCATTTTGCTGTAAGGAGGTGAAGGTGACATATAAGAACCGTCAGTCTGAGCTCATCCCAGCAGCCCCAGTCCCAGCAGCCCCACTCAATGATCTTGGGCCAGTCCCCTCCCCTCTGGGAGCCTCCTGTCTCCATCTGTGAAATGGGAGGATCGTCTCAGGCCTGCTGTTGCTTCCCAAGGCTGGACAGTTAGGAGTCACAAAGAAACCAGGCTGGCTGGGTTCAGCCCTCACATCTGTAATCCTAGCACTTTGGAAGGCCGAGGCAGGAGGATCACTTAAGCCCAAGAGTTTGAGGCCAGCCTGGACAACTTGGCAAGACCCCAGGTCTAAAAATAATAATAAAAGAAAGGAAAAAAAAACAAAAAAAGCCAACAACCAGGCTGTGGGGTCTGACAGACCAGAATTCAAATCTTCCCAAATCTTTGCAATTCACTAACTTTATGACTCTAGGCAATTTACTCAGCCTAAGTTTCAGTTTCCTTTTCTGCAAAGTAGGTATATTGGGTCTATTAATTGTTATGTATACCAAACGCCCAACATTTACTTAATAAACACTAGCTGTTACTATCTCAGGATGACTACAAATCACCTCGCTGTTCCTCATCTCCCCAAATCCCTGCACTGCCTGGGGCCTCACCGTTTCTCTGTGTGAGGTGACGTAATGTGTACGGTTGGCACTCTGTGACGCCTCGGCAGAGCTATTGTGGTCCTGGAAACAAGGCATGTCTGCTTGGCCCACGATTTGCCCCTGGATCGCCGTGCCCAGCACTGTGCCCAGCACTTCCACAGTCATCCCTGGATAGGAGAAAAAGGGGTGTCTTGGAGGCGCCTCACGGATTGTGAGCCCAGGGAGGAAGGTCAGATGGGTAGGAGCCCAGCCGTAGCTCCAGGCAGCGTGGGTAGAGGTGGTGGGGCAGGGGCACCTTGGCCTCAACGCATATGCACCTCTCCAGGTTTCACCTGAGCAATAAGGGAATTAACTTGTTTTTAAGATGGTTTTACACCCACACTCTAAAGCAGAGTAAAGAGCTGGGTCCGCAAGGGAAGAAGTGTGGCTAGAGGGTCCCTGGAGGGTGGGGTCAGGTGGGCTGGGAGAGACTCACGATAGGCGGTGGCCGAACCCCGCTCAGTCTGCTCGGTGCTGATGAATATGGTAAGATCCGAGTGGGGAACATGGAAACACTGGCATGGAAGACAGGCCCTTGGCTGGTCAGGTGGACGGACATGCCAGTGTAGCTTCCAAGGACCGCCCTCCTTCTGGCCCCTAGAGACACCCAGGGGAGGTACCCACACTCACCGTGACCAGCGTCTCAAAGAGGCAATAGAAAAGCAGGTACCAATAGGTCTGGCCCTGTGGGAAGTCACGCATGAACCGGATGAGGAAGTAGGCGATGACGGCCAGGGGTGTGGAGAAGATGATCCTGAGGAAGAGGAGAGTGTGAGTGGAGGCCAGAAGCCAGAGCCCAGAAGCCAAGCCCCGCCCAGACTGCTGTGCCTCACAGGGTCTTCCTTCCTTCCCTGTTCTCCTGCGGAATCTACCCACCCTAGGGCCTCTGGGAAGAGGCTGATGCCCAAGCCCGGAATGGCAGATGGGAACTGGGCCACCAGACTGAAATCCGAGGCATGGGGTGAGAGGTCAGACCCTGAGTCTCGTCCACTGGCAGCAGCCTCTAATGGGCTGAGAGAGCTAAGACAGGATCCAAGACCTGAGGTGCTCAGGCAAGGAGGCAGAGAGAAGGAGCAGCCCTAATCCCTGTGTTCTCAAGTGAACACACCCCAACATACATACCCATTCAGCTGAGATCAAGGAACATTCCCAAGATAGAGTAGGAACCAAATAATTCTAAACAGAATGGCATGATACTCTATATATGCTAATGTTTTCTTACAGCTGCTGTGATTTCACTTCTTCACAGCACCAAGCACTCTGTGATATCACCCTGTGGATAACTGCATACAATTTAATCTGTCCCGAGATAAACAAGAGTCAACTAAATGAGTCATTCCAAAAAAGTCAATTTAGGAACTATCTATCTGTTTCCATCTATATTGCCAAAGAGTGTGTTTCAATTATCTGATGAAATTGGTTAGGAAGGAAAACAAAGACTATATCCAGACTATATCCTTGACATGTAGCCGCTATATCTACAATTCTTACTTACAAAGACTTGCTCCTGGAAATACCAATCATGACCCTTAAGCACTGGCATCCCCTGAGTGCCTACAAGAAAAACAGAATCCCAGGCTCACTCAGTGTGTCTTTTGACAAGAATCGGCAGTAGGTCAAATACATATCAGTTAAAGGACACCAGTGTAGTCCCTCAAGGGGTTCTGAGGACGGGGCCAGCCCTAGATGAGAAGCAGGACCAAGGGCCCTTGGAAGAGTTTGGTTTTGGGTGTGCCATGCTCATCTTCTTTCTGCAGGAGTGACCCCCTCGGAATGGGCAGGTGATTAGGAGTCCTGCGGGTGGAAGCCAGACCCCCACTACACTGAGGCTTTAGAAACCAGGAGCAACACAAGAACGCGGAGCCTCACAGCCAATAAGCGGGGCCAAGGACAGACAGGCACCATAACCTAGGCGGACTATAGAGAAACTGCGGTGGAGTGCACTGGCCACACTCTCTGTCAATCATACAGAGTAGCACAGGCATACACACGTGAACACACACACACAGACACACACACGAAGAAACACACACACACACACACACACACACAGTGAGACACGCGGAGAAATCTAACAGTCGCAGGCAGCTCCCGAAGCTGTGGGGTTCTGCTCTCTGCCCGGAAGCCCCTCGGTGATAGAGCAGCCCCGCAGCCCACAGGCGGACTTTACCTGGAAATCCCAGCAGGGACAGCTTTCAAGGAGACGCAGCCCCACACCGTCTGGGCAGGCCTGACGAATCTAGGGGATCCTCGGGGATCGATCGCCCTGGGCACCCCTTAAGCTCCGCTGGACGTTTTCTCAGCCTGGTTCCGCCCTGCCGGACTCCGGAAATCGCTGGACCGTGGCGAGGATCGCTGTGAGGGGTGGGCCGTCGCCTGACGCCAAGGCACTGGCACAGGGGGCCCCTGCTTTGCCAAGCTGCTGAGACGGTTGCCCAGGCCACGGTGGCGGTCACTGTGACGCGAGCCCCGGCTCAGCGCTCGCGCTTGGGACTCGCCGATTGCGCATGCGCATTGGTGTGCCCTGCCGGCCGGCCGCCGTGTCCGCGCTCTCCCGCCGCAGCCGCACAGGACAAGACTGGAGGCGTGACCGGGGCGGTCCCGGGGTAGGAGGTTGCGTGCCGCAAGCAGCACAGGAGCCCGACAATCCTGACCTCCGTACCTCCTTGAGCCGACATTCCTGATCGGATCGGCTGGAGGAGGAGGGCGCTTCAGACCGTGAGGTGGGCACTCGGGACCGCCCTCCGCATTGCATCCCGGATGGAACGGACGGCGTGGGCCGGGATCGGGTCCCACGGGCCTGGAGGTTCAGTCTGATGAGGTGTGGCGGGGGTCGGCGGATCCCAGAAATATGGGCCTTAGACTCTCGGGGAGGGTGACAGCACAACATTCTCCCGGCTCCGTGAGCTCACTGCCCCCCTCGATATGGGCCCCCCACCAAGGGGCCCTGCCTTGGTCTCCAAGTCCAGGGTCCCCTGCTTCTCAGCACTGCTGACGGAGAAGGCACTGCTGCAGAGGGCCCCTGCCTTGCAAAGCCGCTGAGACGGTTCCCGAGGCCACCGTGGCGGTCACCGTGACGCGAGCCCCGGCCACAAGCAGCGGAGGATCCAGACAGTTCAGAAAGAAAGAGCAGCAAGCCCGGCGTGCGGCAGAGGTGGGAACGCCTGGAACTGGCCTCCCATGGGGGTAGATCAGGTGGAGGGAGCATCTCAGAAGCCTTTCGGGCGGACTCCAAGCCCGACACAGATGTCCTGGCATGCCGCTGAGGATCCCCAAGAAATCCAAGCACAATATGCTAACAGAGTTTAGTCCCTTTATTGTCTTGACAGAAAACGGAATATTCTTGGTACAAAGTGTTCAGATCAAATCACGTTCGTCGCCTGTATACAGAGAACTTGGTCCACTTCCCTTGTCAAGAGATAAATCATTTACTGTCTTACAAATGCAGATTGCTACACGTATTGACACCTAAACCCAGAGCGTGAACATCTGTGGGAGGTAGTGGATGAAACCTGTTTCTCAAGTACTGTTTCCACTAGGTCATATTTCCATAAACGCCCTAACCTGCCTTTAGGTTTCACATGTTTTCTGTGATGAGCAAATCATACACGTGGAATCTTCAATCTGTCAAAACCAAGTCGCAGCATCCAACTTACCTGACAAGATTTTCATTGTCTCCAGTTCCCTGGCAAGTTTCACATTCAGTTGTTCAATCTTCAGCTTTGGGCGTCTTTGTGCATCACACACAGTCTTTGTCTTCTCTCTCTAGGAACTCGTTCCTGCAATGCAGGGGCTGAGAAATAAAACATCAGCAAACAGGAGAAGGATACGAGGGAACAATTGGAAGAAAGAAAACTTCTCAAAGGTAAGGCTGTGGAAGAGTGTTGAACTTGTCCCAACCGCACGTGTTTCTCCCTCAGGAATGAAGCTCTGTTTTCCTCCTCTGGTTCTCTGGGGGGGGGAAGACAAAGAAAGAAAGGAAGAAATCCAAACAATGTCTAATGTTTAATTAGTAATAAAAGAAAATCTCATCTGCTAAACATGATTGCTTAAGGTAGGTGCTTGAAAAATTATCTATGTCTCATTAATACTCTGTTGGACCGCAGAATTGTGTGACCATGTATGCCTAGGAGAAAGAAAGAGACAAATTAATTATACGTTCTGTATCCTTTCACAACTGTCCATCATTAGGATTTACTCAGAGCCTGTATTTTTTCCTAACTTATCACATATGGTCTTTGTAGCTGAAATGCTAATCCTGGGAACATAGTACACACATTGTTTGCCCACATGTATGCAGGTGCATTGGTGTTCATTGAAAGAAAGAATTTTTCAGCAGCGAAAGAAGAGCAGAAGGAAAAGGTCTCACAGCTCCTAAGACCTAATTGAGGTAAGATCAGGTAAAATGCCACAGAAAAGGTTCATTTTAAATTAACTCAGGTGCAATTCGCATCCTATACGTCAGAATACATATACCATTGCAAAGGACACATATTTTACAAGAACAATAAGTACCTGAGTGTTTGCAGCCAAATTGTAAGAGACCTCCAGCAGTCACAGCACAGCCCCTGTGCAGATGTTGCCATTCCCATGTTCCCAGTCCCACTGTTCCTTCGAGACTGGATGAGAAAGCAGGTGTTGTTCCCATAAATTACCTGGACAGCCGTGAAAAAAGAACATTCCCAAGCTAGAGTAGGAACCAAATAATTCTCAACAGAATGGCATGATACTCTATATATGCTAATGTTTTCTTACAACTGGTGTGATTTCCCTTATTCTCGAAGCCAAGCCCTCTGTGATATCAACCTGTGGATATCTGCATACAATTTAATCTGTCCCTAGATAAACAAGAGTCAACTAAATGAGTCATTCCAAAAAAGTCAATTTAGGGACTGTCTGTTTCCATCTATATTGCCAAACAATGTGTTTCAATTATCTGATGAAATTGGTTAGGAAGAAAAACAAACACTATATCCAGACTATATCCTTGACACGTAGCCGCTACATCTACATTTCTTACTTACAGAGACTTGCCCCTGGAAATACCAATCATGACCCTTAAGCACTGGCATCCCCTGAGTGCCTACAAGAAAAACAGAATCCCAGGCTCACTCAATGTGTCTTTTGACAAGAATCTTCAGTAGGTCAAATACATATCAGTGAAAGGACACCAGTGTAGTCCCTCAAGGGGTTCTGAGGACGGGGCCAGCCCTAGATGTGAAGCAGGACCAAGGGCCCTTGGAAGAGTTTGATTTTGGGTGTGCCGTCCTCATCTTCTTTCTGCAGGAGTGACCCCCTCGGAATGGGCAGGTGATTAGGAGTCCTGCGGGTGGGAGCCAGACCCCCACTACACTGAGGCTTTAGAAACCAGGAGCAACACAAGAACGCGGAGCCTCACAGCCAATAAGCGGGGCCAAGGACAGACAGGCACCATAACCTAGGCGGACTACAGAGAAACCGCGCTGGAGTGCACTGGCCACACTCCCTGTCAATCATACAGAGTAGCACAGGCATACACACGTGAACACACACAGACACACACACGAAGAAACACACACACACACACACACACACACACACAGAGTGAGACACGCGGAGAAATCCAACAGTCGCAGGCAGCTCCTGAGGCTGCTTGATTCTGCTCTCTGCCCGGAAGCCCCTCAGTGATAGAGCAGCCCCGCAGCCCACAGGCGGACTTTACCTGGAAATCCCAGCAGGGACAGCTTTCAAGGAGACGCACCCACACACCGTCTGGGCAGGCCTGAAGAATCTAGGGGGTCCTTGGGGATCGATCGCCCTGGGCACCCCTGAAGCTCCGGTGGACGTTTTCTCAGCCTGGTTCCGCCCTGCCGGACTCCGGACATCGCGGGACGGTGGTGAGGATCGCGGTGAGGGCGGGCCGTCGCCCAGCGCCAAGGCACTGGCGCAGAGGGCCCCTGCTTTGCCAAGCTGCTGAGACGGTTCCCCAGGCCACGGTGGCGGTCACTGTGACGCGAGCCCCGGCTCAGCGCTCGCGCTTGTGACTCGCCGATTGCGCATGCGCATTGGTGTGCCCTGAGGGCCGGCCGCAGTGTCCGCGCTCTCCTGCCACAGCCGCGCAGGACAAGGCTGGAGGCGTGACCGGAACGGTCCCGGGGTAGGAGGCTGTGTGCCACAAGCTGCACAGGAGCCCGACAATCCTGACCTCCGTACCTCCTTGAGCCGACTTTCCTGATCGGATCGTTGGAGGAGGAGGGCGCTTCAGACCGTGAGGTGGGCACTCGGGACCGCCCTCCGCATTGCATCCCGGATGGAACGGACGGCGTGGGCCGGGATCGGGTCCCACGGGCCTGGAGGTTCAGTCTGATGAGGTGTGGCGGGGGTCGATGGATCCCAGAAACATGGGCCTCAGACCCTCGGGGAGGGTGACAGCACAACATTCTCCTGGCTCCGTGAGCTCACTGCCCCCCTTGATATGGGCCCCCCACCAACGGTCCCTGCCTTGGTCTCCAAGTCCAGCGTCCCCTGCTTCTCAGCACTGCTGACGGAGAAGGCACTGCTGCAGAAGGCCCCTCCTTCGCAAAGCCACTGAGACGGTTCCTGCGGCCACCGAGGAAGTCACCGTGACGCGAGCCCCGGCCACAAGCAGCGGAGGATCCAGACAGTTCAGAAAGAAAGAACAGCAAGCCCAGCGTGTAGCAAAGTTGGGAACGCCTGGAACTGGCCTCCCATGGGGGCAGATCAGGTGGAGGGAGCATCTCAGAAGCTTTTCGGGCGGACTCCAAGCCCGACACAGATGTCCTGGCATGCTGCTGAAGATCCCCAAGAAATCCAAGCACAATATTTTAACACAGTTTAGTCACTTTATTGTCTTGACAGAAAACAGAATATTCTTGTTACAAAATGTTCAGATCAAATCACATTCGTTGCCTATATACAGAGAACTTGGTCAACTTCCCTTGTCAAGTGAAAAATCATTTACTCTCTTACAAATGCAGATTGTTATTCTGCCCACAGAGACCATTGTGACGGTTCTCCGGGAGCTCAACTATTCCAAATGATTGTCGTGTTATACCTGCTCTTTGTCCACAGCAGAGGATGTGACACGTCTCTGGGCCCAGCACCCAGGTGAGGTTGCTCTGGTCTCCTTACTGGGTATGCTTACAAAAGAAAGAGTGACTTATCACTGGGCCCAGCACACAGGGGATGTGATTCTATTGTCTGCATTCCTTTCCACAGGAATCACCATGACATACTTTTGGTCTCTTCTGCTAGATAATGTGTGTCTCCTTTCCTTCCTGGGATGTGTCCACCAAGGTGACTGTCACATTTCCCTTGACTCAGCACCTACATGATGTGCCTCTCGTCTTATGCCCTGGTTTTTCCCACCGGGATGATTGCGACATATAGCTGAGCACAGCTTCTAGGTTATTTAACTATTCTCTTCTTTCTTTGTCCTACCCACAGGATGTATTGAGACATATTTCTAAGCACTTCACCTAGGTAATGACTCTCTTTTGGGCCCTCCCCTAATATGGTATTGTGACCTATTTCAGGACCAGCACCCAGGTGATGTTCCTTATGTCTCCTACCTGTTACCTGTTACGGGAAATGAATTCCTATGTGTATGAGTCTGCAGAATCCGCGAATCTTGCCTCCTCAGAAGAAACGACTCCACTGACGTCCATAAAGCAGCTGAGACCGAGGCAAGTTTCAGAGCAGCAGTAAAAGTGTGTTAAGAAAGTATAGACAAGGAAGGAAAAGAAGGAAAGTACACATGGGAGAGTGCCAAGTGGATGACTACAAAGGCAAATGCACGATGTGACCTTTTGACTTGGGGTTTCTTAAATTTTGTTTTTGTTTGTTTGTTTGTTTTATTTATTTGACTTGGGGTTTTATATGTTGGGATACCACTGAGATCTTTTTTTTTTTTTTGAGACGGATCCTCGCTCTCTCGCCCAGGCTTGAATGCAGAGTGCAATAACTCGATCTTGGCTCACTGCAACCTCCACCCCTCGGGTTTGAGTAATTCTCCTGCCTCAGTCTCCAAAGCAGTTGGGATCACAGGCGTCTGCCACCACATCTAGCCAATTTTTTGTATTTTTAGTAGAGACGGGGTTACACTATGTTGGCCAGGCTGGTCTCGAAATTATGACCTAACGATCAGCCCGCCTCAGCCTCCCAAAGTGCCGGGATTACAGGCGTGAACCACGGAGAACAGCTACTTCTGGGGTCTTGCATTACTTACCCCACTTGCCCAACTCCTGAGATCTTGTTGGGAAGCTGCTGATCACTAGTTGGAGGCGATCCACTGGTTACCACTTGAGAACAAAGAAGATGCTGGAGGGAACTGTGGGCCTCCTCTTTATTTGTGAGGTTCTGGAATGAACAAGTCTCACCATGTACACCTAACTTTGGATCTCTGTTTTATGAGTCTCTTGCACCTGTGGCCTTCGGCCGGCCTGTATGATTGACTCCATTGACTTCTAGTGACTGTCGCTAAGAACATTGTAGCAATTCCATTTCCCATGTTCTTTCAGTAGGCATGAAGCCCGTTTTTCGAGTAACTGCCAAACCTGAGTTCCAGGTGCGTCCGGTGAGAGACTACACACAGGGTAGGGCTGTGCTGTCATTGTTTCCCGAGCATCTTGGGGACCCCAGAGCTCACCCAGGGCCCGGGAGGTGGGCCGTCTACCTCGGGTGCGCTGGTCTGCAGGCAGCCCGCTGCGCTTAGGGGACCAGCCCAGGCAGAGCTCTCATCCCTCCTCGCAGCCCTCCACCCACGCCACCCCGCGTACTTCAGGAGGGTGGGCAGAGGGACGTTTTGACCGTGAAACACCAGGCCAGGTCCCCAGGAAGGCCTCTCCTGCCTCCACGCTCCGCCCACCGATGCCCCGCCAGCCTCCTCTCCATCACCATGAAGCGCCTGGCAGTTCAAAGCAGACCCGAGACCCTGCGCAAACGGAAGCGCTGCCCTCTCCAGGCCGGAGGGAAGGCGGGTAGAGATGGGGAGAGGATCCCAGACACAGACGGAGGGAGGAATGAAGGGAGGAAAGGACGGAAGGGAGAGAGGGAGGCAGGGCCTGAGGGATGGAGGGAGGGAGGGAGGGAGACACAAGGAGGGACGCAGGGAGCGAAGGGAGGGTGAAAAGGAGAAAGAGAGAAAGGGAGAGAGAAAGGAAGGAACGGAGGTTTAGAGGGAGTTAGGAAGAAAGGGAAAGACGGGAACAGGGAGAAACAGAAGGAGAAACGGACCAGGGGACAGAGGAACACAGGCAGAGAGAAGAGCAGTCTTCTGACTCCAGCACCAACGGAGGGACCCCCCCACACCCCAAAAACATTTTTGGAGCGCAGTGGGGTCCAGCGGCGCGGTCCAAACACAGCGTTGACTGCCGGGCGGGGCGCTCACTGCCCCGACACATCGCCAGCCTGGGTTACTTCCCCACAGAGCGATCCGGAGGAATTTCGCTGTGCCAGTCCTCGTTTCATCCACAGGGTTCACAGACTACACATCCCCACGTTGAGCCCTGCAACAGAGCGGGAGGCAGACAGTCTCATCCCCGCAGGAGTCACCCTCAGGCCAATCACCCTCAGGCCAGTGATTCCTGATTGCAGCGGCTGAGCCTGTGTCTGTGTGTATGTGTGTGTGTGTTTGTGTGTGTGTGTGTATGAATTTGACCTCCGCAAGGGTGCCTGTTGCTCGGGTCTCTGTGGCTGCCTACGTCGTGGTCACGTGATCATGCTGACTGGTTTCCCGAGCTCCGCGGGGAAACAGAAACTCCCAGGGATCCCTGGAAAAGCGGCATCGCTATAACTGGGCTGAGTTATATGTCACAATCTTACCTCTGGGAAAGGCTGACAAATAAGAGTAACATTACCTTGATTCTTCACCTGGAGTATGTCTCAATCCCCTCTATGAGCAAGGCCCAGGCAGAAGAGACACATGTGTTGTGTTCAGGGCCCAGTGACATGTCATAATATTTCCTCTAGGCAGAGCCCAGACAGAATAGTCACGATATTTGGTTGCTGGACCCAGAGATATGTCACAGGGGCCTAAAGAATCTCTTTATAGGCATGTCTTGGGCAGCAGAGAAGAGGCACATTATGTAGAAAATTAGTTCAGAGACATGTCACAATGTCTCCATCAGATGGTACACGGGCAGGTGAGGAGAGTCACATCATCTAGATAATGGACCTAGCAATATGTCACAATGCCCCCTGATGGAAGGGCAAATAAAGGAAAGTCACATAACCAAGGTGAGTAAACCAGAGATTTCCCAATACATGCTATAAATAGGGATCATGGAAAAGAGGAGTATCATATAACCCAGGGGCTACACCAAGACACATGTCACAGTCACCTCAATGGGCAGGGCAGAGACATGAGAGGAGAGTCACATCACACAAATAAATGCAAGCCAAGTGATATGTCACAATTCCCACTGTGGATGGGTCCAAGAAAAAAGAAAAAATGTCACATCATCTACATGTCAGGACCACAGATGTGTCTCAATGTTCCCTGTAGGTATTGCCCAGGCAGAAGAGGCAAGCCAAGTCTCCTGGGTGCAGAACTGAGTGATATGTCACAATGTCTACTATAGGCAAAGCCCACATAGAAAAAGGAGAGTCATATCAAATACAGATGTCACAATGCCCCTGTAAGCAGAGTCCAGGCATGAGACTCAAATCACTTTTGTGCTGAGCCCAGCAATACGTCACAATGCCTTTTGACAGCAGGACCAAATCAAGACAGGAATGTCACCTTATATGGCCTAGCAATACGTCACTATCTCTTATGTGAGTAGAACACAGGAAAAAAAGACGAATCACATCAGCTGGGTGGTGACCCCAGAGATATATCTCATTCCCCCTGCCAACAGAAATAAAGCAGGAGAAGAGAGTCAAAACACATGGGTATGGCCAGGCAGGTGACTCATGCCTGTAATCCCAGCACTTTGTGAGGCTGAGGCAGGTGGATTGCTTGAGGTCAGGAGTTTGAGACCAGCCTTGCCAACGTAGTGAAACCTGTCTCCACTAAAAATACAAAAATTAATTGGACCTGATGGCGGGCGCCTGTAATCCCAGTTACTTGGATGCTGAGGCATGAAAATCACTTGAACCTGGGAAGTGGAGGTTGCAGTTAGCTGAGATTGCACCACTGCACTCCAGCCTGGGTGACAGAGTGAGACTCTGTCTCAAAACACACACTCACACACACACACACACACACACACACACGATGTCAAAATAGCCAATGTGGGCAGGCCACAGGCAGAAATCACATGACCTTAGTGCAAAGATTGTAAATACATCACAATGTTCTCTATGGACAGAGCCAAGACAGGAGAATAGATCACATCAGCTAAGTGCTGAGATAAATGACATGTCATCATCTCTACTAGAGGGTAGAGCCAGGCATGTGGGTCAAATCATTTCTGGGCAGATGCTTACATCAGAATCACACCTACCGGAAGGTCCAGGGATGAGATTCAAAATCCCACACATGTCCCAGTTGTAGGTTTGGTCTGAGTACATGAGCCACAATCTCAAAACTAAATTGGATCTGTACAAAAGAGACTCAATTTCTTCTGAAGACTGTTTTCCTTTAGTGCAGTCACAGCCTCACAGCTGTGGGGAACCTTGGTTTGAGATTCACCGACCCACCTATGGACCAGATCCATGTATGAGAGTTAATTCTCTAACTTTCCACTGCCTCCAGGCTGGAGACTCAGAACCTCACCAGTGGGCTGTGTCGATGTAAAAGGATGACAATCTTTATTTACTATTGGCCACCTGCCCAAAGGAGTGTCACAATGTCATCTGTGTGCTGGGCTCTGTGAGGACAGTCTCTCTACCATTCAAGGGCTGTGTATACTATGTGTGAGAGTCAACATCTGCTCCGGGACCTTCATGGTGGTGTGCACCCATGACTGTACCTGTGGCCCTAAGTCCATGTAGGAGAGTCAACATCTCTCTTATTCGCTGAGTCTAGATGGGAGAGTCCTAACCTCTCTATGAGCTGAGTTTAGGATTGAGTCACCATTTCACCTGTGGCCAGGTGTTCATTGGCTGGGTGTGTGTATCAGAAACAGAATCTTGCTTGTTTTCCGAGCCCTGTGATGATATGCTCTGTACCACTGGAGGGCTTTATATAAGATACAAGAAAGTTATAGTTCTCTATGACTTTCATACAAAGAGGAGACCCAGGATCTTACCCATTTCACTAAGCCTAGCTATGAATGTATCCCTTATATTGACTGGTTTGAGGAAAGAGGGTCAGCATCTTACCTGTGAGCTGGGCCAAGATATAAGTCATAATCTTGCCTATGGGTAGAAAGTGAGCAGGAGAGTCATATCAGCTGGGAGCTGGGCAAGGCATATGTCATAAACTTCCCATAGGACAAAGACCAGGTAGAGGAGTCACATTACCTGAGTTCTTAGCAGGGATACTTTGCAATCCCTTCCTGAAAGCAGGGCACAGGATGTAAAGTCACATCACCTGGGTGCTGGGCCCAGTGATATGTCACAATGCTCCCTGTGGGCAATACCCAGGCAGGAGAGACACATCATCTCAATGGTGGGCCCAGCATTGTGTCCCAGTCTTTCACGTGGGTAGAATGCCAGCAGAAAAAGAAAGTCACATATCCTAGGTGATGGATTAAGGGATATATAAAAAGGCTTTCTGTTGGCAGGGACAAGGCAGGAGCCTTAAATCCCATTGATTTAGGGCTTAGCCATCTGTCTTAATACCCCAAATATGCAAGGCCCAGACAAATAAGACAGTCACATTACCTAGGTGCTAGGTAAAGGGACATGCCCCAGTACCCTTTTTTTGTCAGGACCCAGGAAGAAGAAGAGAGTCACAACACGTAAGTGATGAACAAAAAAAAATATCATAATACCCCTGTAGGCAGGGCCTACGTAGAAGAGTTGCATCACGTAGGTTTTGATCCCAGCCATATGTCACAACATAGAATGGATGCAGGGCCCAGGCAGGAGAGGAGAGTCCCCAACACCTAGATTCTTGGCTCTCTGATACATCACAACTCCTTCTTCAGTGGGGCCCAAGCAGTACAAGAGATTCTCATAATCATTTTGGTGCTGCGTCCAGCAACATGTCACAATACCCACTAAGAAGAGGGCCTAGGCAGAAAATTCTCCTCACCAAGGCAACAGACACACAAGTATATCCCAATGCATTCTCTGTTAGGGTTCAGGAAGAAGAAGAAAGTCAAAAGGCCTATGGGATAGACCAAGTCATATTTCACAATCACCCCAGTGAGCGTGGTTGAGGCATGAGTGGAGACTCACATTTGCATATCATATAAAGCCTTTGGATGATAGAGAAAATGTCTTAACGGTGCCAATCACACAGGTGAGATTGTGATAGTTAAATGCACACCTACCCAAAAGTAAGAGTTGTCACTCTCCCACATGAACACAACTTACCTTTGAGTTTCTGAATCTGATACTCAGAGTCAGTTGAAAGTTAAAATCATGACTCTTATACACGGGTCTCATCCACAGGTTGGGTGGTGACACTTGGACCAAAATTCAGCACACCCGTGAGGCTGTTACTTTCATATCAGGACACAGCCCCTAGGTGGGGTTGGAACTCTCATGCACAGATCTAATTTATTGAAATGAGTCCTGTACTTGCATGTAACCCACGGGAGGTGTTGGCTCTCATACCTAAAGCTGGGACATGTGCAGAATTGTAAATCTAACCACTGGACCTTCTTGCATGTGTGATTTTTACGTACACACTTGCCTAGCAGTTGAGAAATTCCACTTGCCTGTGAGTGACATTAACTAAATTAAAGATCTAGGTGATATAACTCTCCTTCCTGGGCACGGCCCTCAGGGGAGATTTTGAAGTATTTCTGGGCCCAGCACATAAGTGATGTGATTATTTTCCCCTGCTTGGTGCCTGCACACTGGGAGCATTTTGGCGTATCACTGGGCCCAAACCTAGATGATGCAACTCCCTCTTCATGTCTGGGCCCTGCCCATTTTAGGGATTGTGACATAGCACTGGCCTAGCACCCAGGTGAAGTAAATATTCTTTTGTCTTTGGGTTTTGCATACAGGGGGTATGGGTGACATAATGCAGTGCCCAACATTAAGGTGATGTGACTTTACTTCATGGGCAATGTGCAAAGGAAGCTTTGTGACATATCTCTGGACCCAGCACCTAGATGATGTGACTCCCTTTTGCCTGGGTCCTACATACAGGGAAATTATGACCTATTGCTGAGTCAAGCACCTGGGTGCTGTGACTCTTCTGCCTGAGCCCTGCTCACAGGGGGCATTTGGACATATCTTTGGGTTATCACCTAGATAATGTGACTCTCTTCTTCTGCCTGTGCTTTGCCCACAGAAAAGCCTGGACCGTATCGCTGCGCTGAGCACCCAGGTAATGTAACTCTCTT
>PVKV010036675.1:0-15488 GCA_004027835.1 Alouatta palliata
GGTGCCAGCTGTGATCAATTATCACTTTACAGACACAGTTAACAACTGCATGATCATCACCTGGTGGTTGCCTAGGTGTGTTGGTGGGGAACCCTCTCCTGCCCTGGTCATACCTGATTGCTACCTACTGTAACAAAACCTAAAAAGTATAAAATTTTAAAATTAAAAAAATTCAGAGGATCATAAATCCAATTAGACTATTAGTTCCCCAACACCATCTCCCAGATTTCCTCTTCTAGGACTTTCTCTGTATATATAAGCAAGCAAGATGGCGAACCTTGCATAAGATTTTCACTCTTTGAGAAAGCCTTTTATGATTTTTGTCCCCAAAATGTGTTTGTGGACACCTTTCAATGGTTTGAGAACATTTTCCAAATTCATAGCAGAGAGGCTTTCTACTCAGCCTGTCTCCTGCTAGAGTGTTAGATTTGTCATTACAACTACTGCAAAACTCTGGTTCTTTGTGACGCCATAGAGGACAAATGCACATAAAGCTGCTCTATACATTAAGGGAAGAGAATTACATTTGGTGTCCAAAATTGTTCTTTCCCCTCCAATTGGTAACAGCCTGCTGATTTTCAAACTCATTGTACAATCAGAGACAAGATGGGACTAGACAAGTGAAAAGGCAAACAGCCCATTGTTATTGCCAAGGTTCAACATTTTTTCTTCTTGAACATAAACTTTTCAAAACATTGCAAGCCTTTGGTTAATTTACAGAAATCCAAATAACTTGATTTTGACAAATTTTTGTAGTGTTTTTGTTACTTTTGTGAAGGAGTAGATTTAGGGAGGTCCTTACTCCCCCAACCCAGGTGGTGTACACAGTAAGTATTTAATCAGATTTTCGTCTTCTAAGCTGATAGGAAAGGAAAAGAGAGAGGAAGAGATGAAAGAAAAGGAATAAAGAAGAAAAGAAGGTGAGTAAAAGAAAGGAAAGGGAAGACTAATTAGCTGATGCTTCAGAACTTGGCTTACCTGAAATCAAATACCTGGGCAGGGGCAGGGGTGTACCCACACCTGAACTTGCCTCTTCCAACTCAACTTGTAGAGTGTATTCAAAGAGGAAAAAGTATAATTAAAATTAAAAATATACAAAGTGGATTACTTAGTTAGAAAAAGGTGTGGCTAGGCCCAAATGCAGAGAATCTCGTAAGATGTGTGGAGCACTGAGCAGATCTCAAGGAATAACTTTGAGAGTCCCTTCCCCACAGTGCATGCAGGACAGAGTCACATGAATTGTTTACGGCATTCCCAGTAACACCATAAATCTAGAGGTGTCGGAAAAATGCCACAACCACTTCTTCATCATTAGTATGCATGCAAAAGTAACATCACTTTGATAATCATTTGTTTTTCCTTTTGAACCCACTCCCAATTTTTGATAGACTTGGGTTCATATAGGAGAATTATTTTCCCACAAATACATGACTTTTAAGTTACCTTGAAGAGAAGCCCAAGGACACTTCATTGTAGTGGGGAGGAGGAGGAGGATCCTAGAGATTAAGCGATTTATCCAAGGACCTGATTTTAAAAATAACAACCACAGCTGGGATTCAAATCTCCTGATTCCAAAAGCTGATACCTTTCATATTATCCTTGTTTCCTTACAAATAAAATGAACTGACTGTGGTGGCTCACTCTTGTTATCCCAGCACTTTGGGATGCCAAGGCAGGAGATTCACCTGAGCCCAGGAGTTTTAGACCTCCTGGGTAACATGGAAAAACCCCGTCTCTAAGAAAACTACAAAAAATTAGCCAACCATGGTGGTGTGCACCTGCAGTTGCAGCTACTTGGGAGGTTGAAGTGGGAGGATCACTTCAGCCTGGGAGGTGGAGGTTGTAGTGAGCTGAGTTCTACTGCACTCCAGCCTGGGTGACACAGCAAGACCCTATCTCAAAAAAAGATGATGATGATAATAATAATAAATAAAATAAAATCATGATTCTTCCTGGCTATCACAAAGTCAAGAAGAAAACACTAACGTGCCTCTGGATGAACAGGGTTCTGGTCCCAGAGATGATCAAGCAGAACTGAGGGGCTTGTTTAAAAATCAGTAGAGAGATTGATATTTGCATTAGGTTGCTTAATTATGGCACGGAGTACCAACTTTTTAGTTGCCTTTTCCAAATTCAAAACCTGAAATTGAAATTATCCTTATCATAAAATTTTTGAATTGTTTAAAAAGCACATTTTCATTTCATTATAGGTAGCAGGGTCGCGGGGTGGACAAGAAAGGAGAGAAAGCCAAATCATTTATTAGTTGTCTATCACCACAGACTTTTCTAACAAGTTAACTAGCTGCCTGGGGCGCTAAGGGAAGAACATTCATCCATTGACTCCTTCCCCTAGTTGGTCAAGGTGACCACAGGAGCACTAACTTCTATTTATTTTTGGATGCACATGATGAGTGACAAGCAGGTTCCTGTGGATATGGCATGCCACAAAGTGAAAGAAGCCCTAGGATCGAAGTGTTCCAAAGTAAATCACCAGCAGGTTGCACCTGTGTGAATTGATTAAAACCTATGCAGAATTAGCCCAGCAGTGGTTAGAATACAAGGTGGGTTCAGAGGATATGACGCGGTGCACAAAGGCTGCAATGCAGCCCACTCCTTGCTCTTCTCTGTCCCAATTTTTTCTTATGTTATCTCAACCCTGTCATAGAATTTTCTTCAATTTGATGGCCAACTAAAACCTCTGGAAAGATTTCATACAAAGGATTAATGAGATAAGTTAGAATCCCTATTATTGCAGCTAGACTTGAAGCAATAATTGATTTTTATCATTTTCCTTTTCCACCCCAAATTATAAAGTTGCTCACTTCAGCTAAACTAATTTGCTTTCCTAGTAGAATGATCCAGAATTTTATCCTTAAGCACTTTATGTCCTCAGGTGCCTCTTGCACTATGTGGTCAAGATTGCTAGCATGGCCCCTTCACTCTCACCACCTGTAAGAATTGTCAAGGGTCACCCTAGTGAATTTACAGATTATGAGACACACTTACCACTGTCCACCTTATGAAGCAGCAGCTCTGCAATCAGGGTTAATCTTTCCCTTAATCTGATGAAAATGTTTCTCACCTCTGCCCCCAAATCAAGTATTTTTGTTACATCAGAGGTTAGGGTTTGTGGAGAAAGTGAAAATGAATTTTATAAGCACGTCATCGTGAATAATGGTGAGGGGACATGTTACTTACATCATTACATCTTTTGTATCACAGACTCTAGTTTTGGGGATCATGACACAGTTATTAGCTGCTTATTCAGCACATATGCTTAGAAGGTAGCTCCCCAGTTCTACTTGTTCTAGAGCAGGCATCTTATTTGAGAGTTTAATATGTCATTTCGTCTCTAAGACTTCGATAGCTGCACTTGCATCATCACCAGAAAATCCTGGCGCAAGAGCAGGACAGCACATACCGTAACAGCACCTGCTTTTATTTTATTTTATTTTATTTTATTTTAGAGACAGAGTCTCACTCCGTCACCTAGGTTGCAGTGCAGTGGCGCAGTCTCGGCTCACTACAACCTCTGCCTCCCAGGTTCAAGCTATTCTCCTGCCTCAGCCTCCCTAGTAGCTAGGACTACAGATGCCTGCCACCAGATTCAACTATTTTTTTCTTTTTGTATTTTTAGTAGAGATGGGTTTTGCCATCTTGGCCAGGCTGGTCTCGAACTCCTGACCTCAGGTGATCCACCTGCCTCGGCCTCCCAAAGTTCTGGGATTACAGGTGTGAGCCACTGTGCCTGGCCAGCAGCTGCTTTTAAAACATTCAGTCATCTTATGCCACCACAGGCATAGCCTTTATTTACAACCCTAGAGTTATGCTCTGAAACTCTTGTATTGGAGCTTGCTAACTTCACATGGCAGCTTTACCTGTAACATCCGCCATAGCTCCATTGGGTCGGTGAGGTCCTGTGACTCTAATGATATGGCACCTTGCACCATACGTAGACCTGCTGAAGATGGTCTCATCTTCTAGATCCAACTCAAAACTATCAGACTTTAAAATCACTAAATACTGTGAAGGATTATTCCAAGTACAGAATCTGCTGCCATCAAAACCCAAAGAGCCACATTTAGTGCCATGCTTCATGCTTAATAATAGCAGGTGTGAGAAGCAACCATTTGTCTTTTACCTCAGATACAAGGTATCAGCATGTTCCAAACTATCAGGTCCATGAGAATCAAATTATATTCAGACCCCTAAATTCTTGTTGAGTTCATCTCTCTTCTCCTGTTATATATGTCTTTTACTAGAATATATAGAAAGCACTTGCTACCCTACAAATAAGACCCTATTCATATTATGTCATCAGTATAGTGGATTAGCCAGATGTTCGAGATAGAGTAATGCTGACTATCTTAGTTTTTCAGGCTGCTATAACAAAATTATAGACTGGGTGTCTTATAAATAACAACAAAAAATATATATTTTTAGCTCTAGAGGCTGGGATGTCCACGATGAAGGTGCTGGTAGCTTTGGTTTCTGATGTGAGTCTGCTTCTGTGATCACAGATGGCCAACTTCTCACTGTATCCTCACATAGTGAAAGGGGTGGCAGGTCCCTCTATGGCCTCTTTTATAAGGACACTAATTCTATTCATGAAGGTGGAGCCCAAAGGCCCCATTTTCCAATATCTTTTTATTGGGGAGTAGGTTTCATCATGTGAATTTTAGGGTGACACAGTGTTCAATCTATAGCAGTGGCCAAGATTCCTTTCTATATTGTGACAGAAAGCAAAAAATTAACCATGCCTGGGGATGGTTAACAGTTTTTCCCACATAGATTGCAGCTTTTTTGTTCCTTCTTACTTGTTTCAAAGAGAGTATATTCACCAGATTCATAGTCACATACTAAATGCAGAAGCTTTGATATATAGCCCACTGTAAGCTTTGCCAGAAGATAACCACAACTGTGGCATCCTGTAGTATAAAGTTTACAGCAGGCCAGTGCCATTTTCCAGAAGCTACTTTAATTTCCAGGGGTCTTGAAAGCTGCTTGAATGCCATTATAATGGCAACACATGGCAGCGTCCTTCAGAACTTTGCATGTTGGACGTAACTTAACCTCTGCAATTCCTATAGGGCTCATTATTTCTGATTTACTGCTACCTTTGCTGAAGGGGAAAAGTGGGACACAGGAGCATGCAAGAACTTCACTTCATCCTTACTATCAACATACCTCTAATTCCATATATCATGGAACCAAAATGAGGGTTCTGTCGGCTATCAGATATATTTATCCCTATTATACACTTGGAGACCACGGAAATGATAACTGGGAAACTGCAAAAAGACTGAATTCATTGGGAAATGGCTTGGCCGAGAACTCTAATCATAATTGGTCTTAGTAAGGCCTTTATAGTTGGAAGATTCTGATGTTTCGGTTTTTCTGGTAGTGTTACATCAGAGCTCAAAGCCAACAATTCTTTTAAAAACCTGAGTTCCCAAGATAAAGAAACTCACTCATAACCACACAACTACATGGGAACTGAACAACTTGCTCCGTATGACTACCAGATAAATAATGAAATGAAGGCAGAAATAATGATGTTCTTCAAAACCAATGAGAACAAAGACACAATGTACCAAAATCTCTGGGACACATTCAAAGCAGTGTCTAGAGGGAAATTCATAGCACTAAATGTACAAATGAGAAGCAAGGAAAGATCTAAAATTGAAACCCTAACATCACAATTTAAAGAACTAGAGGAGCATGATCAAACAAACTTAAAAGCTTTGCAGAAGACAAGAAATAGCTAAGATCAGAACAGAACTTAAGTAGATAGACACAAGAAAGCCTTCAAAAAAAAAATCAATAAATCCAGGAGCTGTTTTTTGAAAAGATCGACAAAATAGACAGACTGCTAGCCAGGCTAATAAAAAAGAAGAGAAGAATCAAATAGATGCAATAAAAAATAATAAAGGGGCTATCGCCACTGATTCCACAAAAATAAACTACCATCAGAGATTATTACAAACACCTCTATGCACATAAACCAGTAAATCAAGAAGAAATGGATAAATTCCTGGACACTTACACCCTCCCAAGACCAAACCAGGAAGAAACTGAATCCCTGAATAGACCAATAACAAAGTATGAAGTTGAGGCAGCCATTAATAGCCTACCAACCAAAATAAGTACAGGAATAGATGGGTTCACAGCTGAATACTAACATAGGTAAAAAGAGGAGCTGGTACTGTTCCTTCTGAAACTATTCCAAATAATACAAAAAGAGGAAATCCTCCATAACTCATTTTATGAGACTGGCAGCATCCTGATACCAAAACCTGGCAGAGAAACAACTAAAAAAGAAAATTTCAGGCCACTATCCATGATGAGCATTGATGCAAAAACTTCAATAAAATACTGGCAAACCGAATCCCACAGTACATCAAAAAGCTTATTCATCACAATCAGGTTGGCTGCATCCCAGGGATACAAGGCTGGTTCAACATCCGCAAATCTATAAATGTAATCCATCACATAAACAGAACCAAAGACAAAAAACACATGATTATCTCAATAGATGCAGAGAAGGCCTTTGACAAAATTCAACAGCCTTTTATGCTAAAAACTCTCAATAAACTAGATATAGATGGAACGTATATCAAAATAATAAAAGCTACTTATGACAAATCCACAGCTAATATCCTACCAAATGGGCACAAACTGGAAGCATTCCCTTTGAAAACTGGCACAAGACAAGGATGATCTCTCTCACTACTCCTATTCAACATAGTATTGGTAGTTCTGGCCTGGGCAATCAGGCAAGAAAAAGACAAAAGGTATTCAATTAGGAAAAGAGGAAGTCAAATGGTCTATTTGCAGATGACATTATTGTATATTTAGAAGACCCAACCATCTCAACCCAAAATCTCCTTAAGCTGATAAGCAAGTTCACCAAAGTCTTAGGATACAAAAATCAATGTGCAAAAATTGCAAGCATTCCTATACACCAATAATAGACAAACAGCCAAATCATGAGTGAACTCCCATTCATAATTGCTACAGGAAGAATAAAATACCTAGGAATACAACTAACAAGATATGTGAAGGACCTCTTCAAGGATAACTACAAACCACTGCTCACTGGAATAAGAGCGGACACAAAAAGATGGAAAAACATTCCATGCCAATTGTTAGGAAGAATATCATGAAAATGGCCATTGTGCCTAAAGCAATTTATAGATTTAATGCTATCCCCATCAAGCTACCATTGACTTTCTTCACAGAATTCAAAAAGAACACCTTAAACTTAATATGGAACCAAAAGAGAGCCCATATAGCCAAGACAATTCTAAGCAAAAAGAACAAAGCTGGAGGCATCACGCTACCTGACTTCAAACTATACTATAAAGATACAGAAATCAAAACAGCATGGTACTGGTACCAAAACAGAGATATAGACCAATGGAACAGAACAGAAGCCTCAGAAATAACACCACACATCTATAACCATCTGATCTTTGACAAACCTGACAAAAAACAAGCAATGGGGAAAGGATTCCCTATTTAATAAACAGGGTTGGGAAAACCGGCTAGCCGTAAGCAGAAAGCTGAAACTAGATGCCTTCTTTACACCTATACAAAAATTAACTACAGATGATTTAAAGATTTAAGCACAAGACCTAACACCATAAAAATCCTTGAAGAAAACCTAGGCAATACCATTCAGGACATAGGCATAGGCAAGAACTTTATGACTAAAACACCAAAGGAATGGCAATAAAGGCCAAATAGACAAATGGGACCTAAAACTTAAGAGCTTCTGTACAGCAAAGGAAACTATGATTAGAGTGAACCAGCAACCAACAAAATGGGAAAAAATTTTTACAATCTACCCATCTGATGAAGGGCAAATATCCAGAATCTACAAAGAACTAAAACAGATTTGAAAGAAAAGAACAAACCACACCATCAAAAAGTGGGGAAAGGATATGAACAGATACTTCTCAAAAGAAGACATTTATGCAGCCAAAAAACACAGGTAAAAAAGCTCATCATCACTGGTCATTAGAGAAATGCAAATCAAAACCACATCGAGATACCATCTCATACCAGTTAGAATGGCGATCATTAAAAAATCTGGAGACAACAGATGCTGGAGAAGATGTGGAAAAATAGGGACACTTTTACACTGTTTGTGGGAGTGTAATTAGTTCAACCATTGTGGAAAATAGTGTGGCAATTCCTCAAGAATCTAGAACTAGAAATACCATTTGTCCTAGCAATCCCATTACTGGGTATATACCCAAAGGATTATAAGACATTCATCTATAAAGATACATGCACATGTAGGTTCATTGTGGCACTGTTTACAATAGCAAAGACTTGGAAGCAACTCAAATGTCCATCAATGATAGACTGGATAAAGAAAATGTGGCACATATACACCATGGAATACTATGCAGCCATAAAAAATGATGAGTTCATGTTCTTTGTAGGGACATGGATGAAGCTGGAAACCATCATTTTCAGCAAACTGACACAAGAACAGAAAACCAAACACTTCACGTTCTCACTTATAAGTGTGTGTTGAACAATGAGATCACATGGACACAAGGAGGGGAACATCACACACCGGGGCCTTCTGGGGGTTTGGAGGGCTAGGGGAGGGATAACATTAGGAGAATTGCCTAATGTAGATGATAAGGGGATATATGCAGCAAACCACCAAGGTACCTGTATAACTGTATACCTCTATAACGAATCTGCATGATCTGCACTTGTACTCCAGAACTTAAAAATAAAAAAAATCCTGAGTTTCTTTTATTGGTTGTGCAATTTTAGTCATATATATGGTCATTATTTTTTTCAGGGGAAGGATCTGGGCAATATTTAGCATTAGTACTTGTGGCGGCATTGCAGAATTTTCCCTTATGCTGAGTTCCAGACCTATGATCTGTCTTACATTGGGAGCCAAAGTTTTCTGTGCAGGCCGTCATCTGCCTCCTGGGCAGCAGTTTACACTCTTCATTCCTTCCTTTCTCTTTCTGTCCCTTCCTCCCTCCCTTCTTTCCTTCCTTTTCTTTTTCTTTCTCTTTTTTTGTCTTTTTCTCTTTCTTTTTCTGTTTCCTTTTTCTTTCTTTTCTATCTCTCTGTGTCTTTTTTCCTTTTTCTTTTGTTATACAAGTGAAATAATACCACAACCAGGTATTGACCTATCTTGCCTTACTGAATGCCATAATCTGTTAGCCCTCACTACAGATCTCAGGGTTCAAAAACCATCTTCCTTGTCAGTCTAGCTTTCCTATATTTTGGTAATTACATCTTGCTTCTGACAGGTCAGTCCCATCACCTGGCCTCTGCCGTTCCAGAATCTCATGCTCTGCATTGATACCATGTGCGTGTTATTTTGCATCGATTCTAGGGATCTCAGGTCCATGGAAGCATCTCTTGTTGTGAGCTTTAACCTCCAGAGCAAGGCTTGCATCAGTGTAAAAGGTGTTCCCTATCAGCCTGCCTGGGAACACAGTGAAGAGATTTTTATTTTTTTAAACACAACAAATAAACTGCCACATTTCCATATCTGCTTCCCTAAACCTCCTGGCCCTTACTTTAGTGCTCTGACACTGCAGTCCTGCTGTCTCTATGGCATTTACTGTTAATTATTCCTATGCTCCAGCTTTAAAGCGCTACCCCCATAGTACATTGAAGCTCTTTCTTGCTGTCCTCTTCAGATGTGAAACTTCAGGCACTGGCCATGGCTCTCAGGTTGTTAAATTCTTATCTATCCAAATTTATATTCCAGTCTTTTCCCTCCAGCTCCAACCTTCTCCATATCCATTCCTAGTCCTCCTCCCCTAATTCCTACTGGTGTCTTATTATGTAGATGCTGGTTGCTTCTTCTTTTTTTGTTTGGAGTTACTTCCTTCTAGGTATTAAACTGTGTGTTGGTGCTGTGCTGAGACTTGACCTCCCAACCAGACTAAAGACAATGAGGAAGGTGAAGGAAGACCTCCAGTTAGGACAAGCATCACCTTGCAAGGCACACACATTTTTGAGGGGTGGGGGAAATGGAGTCTTATTCTGTTGCCCAGACTGGAGTGCAGTGATGTAATCTCAGCTCACTGCAACCTTCACCTCCTGGGTTCAAGCAATTCTCCTGCCTCAGCCTCCTGAGTAGCTGGGATTACAGCACACCAGCACACCCAGCTAATTTTTGTATTTTTAGTAGAGATGGTGTTTCATCATGTTGGTCAGGCTGGTTTTGAACTCCTGACCTTGGGATTCACCCACCTCAGCCTCCCAAAGTTCTGGGGTTACAAGCTTAAGCCACTGCTCCCGGTCAAGAAACACACTTTAGTAAGGTCCCTGTAGAGACTCTAAGGAGATAACATATTAGGGCAAAGACATGAAAAAGAAAACTGGAGAAGCAGTAATAAAATTTGGGGAAAGAGTGATATAGGTAAAGCCAAGTTTAAGAGAAAAGGACTTAAACAGGGATATTCCTGACAGAACTGGATGGGAGCATGGGATGTGGGGCAGCCGGTATTCAGAAGAGTCTGTGATAAAGTAAGTGGTAGAAAGTGAGATCAAAGGACTCATTAACCCTACCAGCACCTTATGGGACATTGCTGTAGTCCATTCTGACTGCTATCGTTGGACAAAATGCCATGAACTGTTGACTTTTAAAGAGGACAAAATTTATTTCTCACAATTTTGGAAGCTGAAAAGTAAAAGATCAGGGCAGATTCGTTGTTTTGTGAGGACCTAATTTCTGGCTCAAAGATGATGCCTTTCTGCTGTGTGCTGACATTGTAGAAAGGGAGAGAGACCTAAGACACTATTCCCATTCATAAAGCCTCTGCCCCCATGACATAATCACCTCCCAAACACCATCACCATGGTGGTTAGCATTTCAACATAGGAATTGTTGGGAGACATCATCATTCAGCTCATTTTAGGCATAATTTATCACTTTCTTCAATCCACAGCTAAGGAAACTTTTCAGTGAGCTTAAAGAGTTTGCCTTCAAGCACTCCCCTAGAGATACTATTTGAACCAAGGAGGACTGTTTCTAAAGAATCCGTTCTTAACAACGACACTATAGTAGTGAGTGGGAAAAGGAACATGACAGCCAGGCTCTGTGTAGGCTCATAAGTCTGACACTCCCTTTGTACACTGTTCATGCTCTTAACTTCAGTTTTCATTCTGGTCCCTGCTGCAGTGACAGATTACTGGATTGGCACAGATGTAACCCATCAGTGCTTCATTTTGAATGCTGAACACCTCCATCCTATTTTAAGTTGTACATACTTCAGCCCTCTCTGTTCCCCTCTCCTGACGTATTACTCTGCATAGCATTTATATACTACAATATTATAACATAGGCTGAGTGCAGGGACTCACACCTGTAATCTCAGCAATTTGGGAAGACGAGCCAGGTGGATCACGTGAGGTCAGGAGTTCAAGACCAGTCTGACCCATATGGTGAAGCCTCATCTCTACTAAAAATGCAAAAATTAGCTGGGCATGGTGGCAGGCACCTGTCGTCCCAGCTACTCAGGAGGCTGAGACAGGAAAATTGCTTGAACCCAGGAGGTGGAGGTTGCAGTGAGCTGATATTATGCCACTGCACTCCAGCCTAGGCGATAGAGCAACACGCTGTCTCAAAAAATAAAAAAATAAAAATTGTAACATAAAATGAACTCATTTGTTTACTTTCTGTTTACTGTCTCCTCAGCTAAAACATGAGCTGTGTGACGGCATGCTGTTTTGTACCCTGCTGTATGCCTAGAGCTCAGAACAGTGCCTGATGCATGGTAGGCATAATATTAATATTTATTAAATTAACGAGTAAATACCTCATATCCACTTGAAACGCTATCTGACATATGCTAATAGCTCAATAAATGGCATTTATTGTTACTATTACTTGCTGTGTAGCCTTGCTTAATTACTTAATCTCTCTAATTTTCTGCTTTGACATCTGCAAAATGAAAGAATCATCTGCTCCACGTGATTGGTGTAAAAGATATGTAAGATAATGTGTGGTAGGTAACCTGCTCAGAGTAGGAAATTAATATATGGTAGCTTTTATCTTTTTATTTTTAGTTTATCAATTTCATGAGTATTAAATTCTGTATGATAAGTTTGCTTAAATTGATAGAGACTTGTTCCATTTAATTTCATTGGGGCTGTGCAAATTCACAGAATTTTTCTTTCAATATTTTCCTCCTCTGTTTATTATTCATTATTTACTAAATGCAGCCATCATGGCTTAGCCTCAAGGTCCTATATAAAAATGACACCACATGAAAACCAAACACATTTTCTCAAACATGCACACAGGCCTTTCAGAGCAAACAGAGATGATTAAAAAATATATGAGAAGTCCCTGGATTCTTACAGAAAGTGAATTATTCTAGGAAAACACTCCAGCCCACAGTTCTCCGTCTCCCTGTGGCTAAGAACCAAGTGAAGCCCAATGCCCCTTTGTGCCGTGGGGCATCCACTTGAACACCCTGCCGTTAGCAGTACCTTCAGTCCTGGCTCATTTGCATATCGGCTATATCATATTTAAGTAAAAAAGATTCTTGATTCGACTTAAAAGTGTGGTTTTCCAGCAGTGGTTAAAAGCTTTATTTTTTTAATTATAGAAAATAGAATTTTCTGGAATTCTTCCAGTCAGTGTTCAAAATAAAGCACTACCTCACATGTCAATCAACTAAGTAAATTCTGTCTTGGCCACGTATTGAGTAATGCAATGTAATTGAACTCCACTGAGCTTGAGTGTCAGTTTTGACATCTGTGAAAGGAATAATAATACTTTACAAGGTCACTATGAAAATGAAATTAAAGATAATATAACGTGAATAGCCCATACTAATAATTCAAGAATTATAATAAATGTCATAGTCTAACTTATGCTTGTTTCTAAAAACTAACCCATAGCTATAATACTAAGCACTGCTGTAAACTCTTTGTATTAAATTATTCAATAGTCAGAACCTTTTCAAAATAAGCAATGTTGTTGTCTTCATTGTACAGCTATTGGACTGCAGAGAGACCTCATAGAAAACATCTAAAGCAGCATTTCCTACTTTCTTCCTCCCGTCACTGACCACCCATGATTCAATCCTTTCTGCAACTCATGCAGGAAGTGCATTCATGACCAGCATTTCCCAGAGGAGGTGGTGATGTCACCAAGAAGTCAGGTAACACGAATGCAGTCCCACTGTTGGTAAAAACAGGACTTAGAAGCCATGTCCTCTGAGTCCAAGACAAACTTAACCACTATGCTCTACTGTTCTATTTAGTCAGTGAGCCTACATGATTAAAGGAAAGAAAACAACTTATTTTTGGAAATCCACCTTCTGATAAAGCGCTATTGCTTTCAGGCTTAATGCAGTTCACTAACTCCTGGAACTGTCAGTTACAATGTTGAGGATATGAAAAGAGACCAAGGCACTCAGCCTCCTCATCACACATAGAGCAGTCTGCAACATGTACTGCTGTTCTCCGCCTCATTCTGAGAAGTCAGTAGCCAGTTGCCAAGCAGAGATAAATAGGGATCTAATTGGTTTTATGCATCTCAATTGAAAAAAAAAATTATTCATATAAAAAAAAACACTTCGCAACATTAAAAGTAATTTGATTTAAAAATATTTTTTGAATTGTACCCCCATATTCTATGCCATGAAGGAAGAAAGGAAAATATTTCTAATTAAACACTTCAAAACATCTTATCCATACTGTAAAAACAGCAACAAAACATCAGGAAGATCGGAATGGCTATATTCACATTAGACATAAGAGAATTTTAAAAAATGATTACTAGAGGTAAAGAGGACTTTGTATAATGATAAAAATGCTAATCCATCAAGAAGATATAAGATTTATAAACATATATGTACCTAGTAACACAGCACCAAAATGTGAACAGCAAAAACAGAAATGAAGATACAGAAAATTACCTTCAGTAACAGGTAGAACAAGACAGAAGATCAAGAAGAGAATAGGAGACTAGAGCAAAACTATGAACCAACTAGTCTTAATAGACATCTACAGAATATCACGCCAATGACAACAAACATGCATATGTCTAAAGTGTGTGTGGGGATGTTCCAGGATAAACCACATCATATGCCATGAAACAAATCTTAATTTAAAAGGATAGAAATCATGCAAAGTACCTCTACAGTCACAATGGAACAAAATTGGACAACTTATCAGTTCAATTGGAAACTCCTTTGGTTTCTAGGGCAAAGGAGGTGGGAATTCAGAGGAAATTCACAAGAGTTATCTTTACCTGATTAGAAGAATGCTACCAATGAAAGTGTGTGATAAAAGTAATTAGCATAGTAGCAATAAGAATGGCAAAGCTAATCAGAACAAGTGTCACAAACAAATATATCAGAGTGAAGAGAAATCTTATAAACAGAGTGAGAAAACATTTTGGGTCATTGGATCTTAATTAATAATGCATGGAAAAGTGTGGGGTACCTGGCCGGTGAGGGAACTATTGGGAAAGAGAAAGCTTACCTTTTGCAGCGAAGTTTTACATCCGAGTTTGTTCCTGTGAATTGAACCAGAAGACATAAATTAGGAAAATAAAGTGATTTGGACTAGGCTTCTGTTTAGAGCAGAAACTACCCACTCATATGTAACCAGGCACAGGGATGAAAGGCAAGAATAGCAGTAGGTGAAAGGTACAGCTCATGACTAAATTCACATTTATGTATGTACAAAAGGTGTATGAATATATGGAATTGATCTGACAATAAGTTCTGCTACACTGCATGAGATTATGAGGCGCATCTTAAGAAAATCTTCATGGTTTATTAAATGGAATAGATAGAATACTAATTAAACTTACATCTTCAGAAGTGGGGTTATTTCCAATATTGGATGTTAAATTGCTCAAAGTTTCCTAAAAAGGTAATAATTGTGATATAGCTACTGAAATCAGCTTTTGGAAAAAAAAAATAAATGTAAAGAAACTGTTAGTGGTGGCAGACATCCGAGTTACCTTGATTCACTGGTGGCGTATCCAAACTGGTCTGCGGCCATTTCAATTCTTGCCCCCTCAGAAGAAATAATTCCACTGAAAGGTAAAGGCAGAAGAAGAGACTAAGGCAAGCTTCAGAGCAGGAGTGAAAGCTTATTAAAAAGCTTTAGAGCAGTAAGGGAAAGAAGGAAGGAAAAAAAAGAAGGAAAGTACAAACTTGAAAGAGGACCAAGGGCTCAGCTTTAACCTCTTAACTTGGCGTTTTATACACTGGCATACTTCCGGGGTGGCGCCTTACTTCTCACTCCCGAGGCATGATGGGGAAGCTGCTGATCAGTTTCAGGTGTTTTCTATCTACTAGGAGGCTGCCTTTCCCTGGTGCCAGCTGTGATCAATTATCACTTTACAGACACAGTTAACAACTGCATGATCATCACCTGGTGGTTGCCTAGGTGTGTTGGTGGGGAACCCTCTCCTGCCCTGGTCATACCTGATTGCTACCTACTGTAACAAAACCTAAAAAGTA
>PVKV010036676.1:0-15488 GCA_004027835.1 Alouatta palliata
CCTCGGCTCACTGCAACTTCCGCCGCCCGGGTTCAAGCAATTCTCCTGCCTCAGCCTCCTGAGTAGCTGGGACTACAGGCGCGCGCCACCACGCCCAGCTAATTTTTTTTTGTATTTTTAGTAGAGACGGGGTTTCACCATGTTGACCAAGATGGTCTCGATCTCTTGACCTCGTGATCCACCCGCCTCGGCCTCCCAAAGTGCTGGGATTACAGGCGTGAGCCACCGCGCCCGGCCTGGTTATCTTTTAAGGTACTTTCTGTCCATGGTTTCTGAGCTGTCTTCTGAAGAAGAAATAATTTAATGTCACCTCTTCCCCCACCACCCCCTCCTCATCCGCTCACAAGCAGAGCGAACCAACCTAGAAGTCTTCCTCCAAGAAACCAAACAAATCATCTCTGCGTGATGCTGTCTCATTCTTCATCTTCCCAAGTGGCTCCCTGCAAGCTTAACACTCTCTCTCTCCTTTTATTTAATTATCATTATTAATTTTTTTTTGAGACAAGGTCTTGCTCTGTCACCTAGGCTGGAAGCAGTAGTGTGAGCTCATCTCACTGCAGTCTCTGCTTCCTGGACTCAAGGGATACTCCCACCTCAGCCTCCCGAGTAGCTGGGACAACAGGCGCATGCCACCATGCTCAGCTAATATTTAAATATTTTACAGAGACGAAGTCTCACTATATTGCCCAGGCTAGTCTTGAACTCCTGGACTCAAGCAATCTTCCCACCTCAGCCTTCCACAGTACTGGGATTATAGGCCTGAGCCACTGTGCCCAGCTTTTTCCTTTTGTTTAGAATAAAACCCAAGCTCCCTCCCATGGCTCTTGAGTTTTTCAGCTCATGGCCTCGGGCCACCTCCCAACCTCCCACCTCTGCCTCTGTCACCAGATTCCAGCTACAGACTCTTGTTCCTGGAATTAAAGAGAAAACAAAATGAACAAACCTGTTTCCGCCGCGGGGTGTTTGCCCTTGTTTATGCCTAGATTGCTCTTCCCCTGGATCCTTGCTAGGCTCCCTGTCTCAGCACAAATACCAAAGCAGCCTTCTCTCACCAATCCCTGTGAGTCTCTATCCTATCCCTCTGCTTTATTTACCTCACAGCCTTTACCAGTGTCTGTGCCTTTCTGTACCTTTATGTATTGTATGTCCTTCCCCACTGGTGTGAGAGCAGTGGTAGGGATCATTCCTCGGTGTGTGTGAGCGTTGAGCCTAACTGAATGATAGGGGAAGCTTGCTAAGCAATGGAAGCAAAGAGATGTTGAAACAGACAAGATGGGTTGCTGGAGCCGCCAGTGCGTGCTGGTGAATGCAGCCCACGGGCGGTCAGTGGGTTGGGGATGATGGTAACCAAAATTTCAAGGCCCCCACTTTTTTTTTTTTTTTGAGACGGAGTCTTGTTGTGTTGCTCAGGCCGGAGTGCAGTGGCGAGATCTCTGCTCACTGCAACCTCCACCTCCCGGGTTCAAATGATTCTCCTGCCTCAGCCTCCTGAGTAGCTGGGATTACAGGCATGCGCCACCACACCTGACTGATTTTCAAATTTTTAGTAGAGATGGGGGTTCACGGTGTTGGTCAGGCTGGTTTCAAACTCCTGACCTCATCATCTGCCTGCCTTGGCCTTCCAAAGTGCTGGGATTACAGGCATGAATCACCACGCTTGGCCAATTTCAAGCCTTTAGTCCATCGTCGTGCTGTGGTCATTGGGCTTTCTCTTCAGCGTCTCTCCTAATTATCCAGCCTTCCCATGTGCCTCAGGTTCCTGATCTGGTGTCCACAGTAATCTGAGGACTGATATGAGGAATTCTTAGAGCCCTTGGAGCCAGGAAGAGTAGAGTTTTTTTTTTCTTTCTTTTTTTTTTTTTTTAATAAAGATGGGGTTTCACCATGTTGTTCAGGCTGGTCTTGAACTCCCAACCTCAGGTGATCTACCCGCCTTGGCCTCCAAAGTGCTTGGATTACAGGTGTGAGCCACCACGCCCGGCCGAAGAGTAGAGTTTTTAGGTTCCAAATGAAGAAAGTAAACTCATTTGTTGTTCAGTTTGATTATCTTTCACAACAAAGAGAAAACGCACTAGAAACTTGGAGGAAGGAAATGAGACAGTGGAGAGGATTCAAGCACACAGGCGAGTCACTTGGATTCTAAGATTAAAAAAAAAAGGTATAAGGAAACACATTTAGAAAATTTCCACAAAGTGGACTCACTGGACTTTGCTAACTAAACTAAGTTCAATTGAAGGAACATTTTTTACTGGTGAGAAGCCCAGGATATTTGGCGTGTTGGAATTTAGACCAATTCGAATTTACAAATCCTCTAAAAGCAGCCCGAGATTAGTGGCTCACTCCTGTAATCCCAGCACTTTGGGAGGTCAAGGCAGGAGGATCCCTTGAGCCCAGGAGTTCAAGACCAGCTTGGGCAACAAGGCGAGACTCAGTCACTATAAAAAATAAAAATAAAAAAAAAAGAAAATAAAAAGCAGCTGGGCGTGGTGGCGTGCACCTGTAGTTCCCTCTACATGGGAGGCTGAGGTAGGAGGATCCCTTGAGCCAGGGAGGCAGAGGTTGCAGTGAGCTGTGATTGCGCCACTGCAGTATAGCCTGGGTGACAGTGAGACCTTGTCTCAAAAAACAAACAAAAAATTACCCTAAACTTTACTTTCTCAACATAGTAACTCCAGCAAAGAAAGACCCACAGGGAAAAATGTTTCAGAGCTTCTTGGGGATGTAGATGGACTCGTGTGTGAAGGAGAAGTGTTCTGATTTGAACCACCTCCATAAGATGGGTAAATTTTCTTCATATCATCTCCCTAAAATAGGTAATCTAGTTCCCACTTAAGTCAGATCTTTTTTAAAATCATTTTAATAATTTTAAAATAATTACCCTTATAAAGTTATAAACAGAGTTCTACCTAGAGAATTTTTTGTTTGTTTGTTTGATTTGCATGCACTTAGGGCATATGTTTGTTTTTTTTTAAGATAGAGTCTTGCTCTGTCGCCCAGGCTGAAGTGCAGTGGTGTGATCTTGACTCACTGCGGCCTCTGCCTCCAGGGTTCAAGCAATTCTTTTGCCTCAGCCTCCCAAGTAACTGGGACTACAGACATATGCCACCACACCCGGCTAATTTTTGGTTATTTTAGTGGAGATGGAGTTTCACCATATTGGTCAGGTTGGTCTTGAACTCCTGACTTCAAGTGATCTGGCCTCCCAAAGTGCTGGGATTACAGGCACGAGCCACCGTGCCCGGCTTACTATCATGTTTTGAGCACCTACTGTGCATAGCACTGTGTGTTACCCCCTCAGCCCTCACAGCAGGCCCTGCTACACAGCGCCATTTACAGATGAGGAACTGAGGCAGTGAGAAGTCATGTCTCTTGTCCTCTTGATAACCTAGGTTACATAATAACTCTAGAAGTTAAGATAAAAGAGAAAATGATAGAAAAGGCCAGAAGCGAAGCTTTCAGATGGAAGAACAATGAAATCTAAGTGGTGGGCATGTAGAGAGAAAAAGCTAAGAACACTGAAAATGATGGAAGTAGAAAATGGAGGCAGAGGGAGGCCATTTATTCATCTCTAAGTGTCAGGAGGAAAATCCTATGTGTCAAAAGACAAAATTGCAACAAATGTAGTTTAAAGTTCTCAATTGCTTTTATTTGAGATTCTAGAATGGGGCAAGACTTCTTCCATGTTACCGAGAAAGGGTTCCTTCAGGTCAGCCAAGCAGAAGAGCTTGACTTTATAAAGCAGAAGCAAAGAACTTAAAAGTATGTTAATTGTTTCAAAGATACTTTTTTTGTAAGGCAAGGACAACAGGAGACAGAACAACAGAAAAATAACATCAGATTACTTCAGGCTGCCTTTTTTTTGTGTAAGGATTAAAGCAGGGAGTTTCATTATCATGCCAATTAAAGATTTTAAACTAAGAAATTTCATGTTATCTCTTTCTCCTGATTACTGAGAAGGTAAGACAACAAGTTAGTTTCTGTTTTGTGATGTGAAACTTTGGCCTGGGTGACTCCACTTTGATTTTCAGTCTGGTCTGTTGGGCCCTGGCTGCAGAAGTTTAGTCCAAAACAGCGACCTGTTATAATTTTTTTTTTTTGAGATGGAGTCTCACGGTTGCCTAGGCTGGAGTGCAGTGATGTGATCTCAGCTCACTGCAACCTCTGCCTCACAGGTTCAAGCGATCCTCCTGCCTGAGCCCCCCGGTAGCTGGGATTACAGGCATGCACCACCACGCCTGGCGAATTTTTTCATATTTTTAGTAGAGAGGAGTTTCGCCATGTTGGACAGGCTGGTCTCGAACTCCTAACCTCAAGTGATCCACCCGCCTCAGTCTTCCAAAGTGCTGGGATTACAGGTGTGAGCCACTGTACCCAGCCTAATTTTTTTTTTTTTTTTAAGAGAATAGGTCTCGCTGTGTTGTCCAGGCTGACCTTGAACTCCTAGGCTCAAGCCATCTTCCCACGTCAGCTCCCTGAGTAGCTGGGACTACAGGCACGCACCATCGCTCCTAGCTCCCTATACTTTGTATCTGACAGTTTGTTGGTTTCTTCACCAGGGAATAACACAATGGTACCACATTTATCTAATCTTGAGATATGTGCTGATATGTGCTGAAGTAGGAAAAAACACAGCGTTTGAAATGCTCTGTGGTAAGGCAGAGATTTGGGGCTTTGCGTTTCTGGTTTGTTGCATTCCTGTTTCTTTGTGACTATAAGCTTATTCCAGACATTTTTTTTAAAGTACGAAATACCATTTAAATGGTATTTAAAAAAATTTTTTTTCTTTTAAATTGGAAAAAGGATTAAACAGCAGAGAGGAACATCCTTTTTTTTTTTTTCTTCTTTTTTTAAACAGAATCTAACCAGGTACCCATTATACAATCTGCATTTGTCTGGACTGTCCCTTGAGCTGTTTTCCAGAGCTGTCTTCATGTACGTATGAACTCCCTGATCTTCTGAGGCTGCCGGTGAGGTGTTCAGTCTGCAAACAAGCTGTTGTTGAGGACTCTCGACACCATGAGCAGGCATTTCCCAGTTAGTGGAAGTCCCCGTGGCCTGTGTTAGATGCGGCCACTAGCATGCACAGAGCTGGAGCGTGGGCACAGCCATTGGCTAGATGGGGTTGAGCCCCTTTTTCCAGAACTGAAACTGGTCCCAGTCCACCTCTTGGCTCAGCACTCCAGGAAGGCTGTTTGAGGAAGCAAACCTATAAGGAACTAGGAACAGTCATGTGCTCAGGATTGACTCACTCAGGGTTTCCTCTTTAGCATGTGACCCTCAGGCCACCCAGTGCTTGGAGTGGGCTGAAAGTTAATGATTCATTACTGCCAGGTAAGGCTTTATTTGAGCAACTCCTTTTTTTCTCCTGGCTTGAGTCACAGGTAGCATTCAGCATGGACTTTGGAGCCAGCCTGTTTGAATCTTGTCACTTAGCTCCACCAGCTCTGTGACCCTGGAAAAGTTTTTTAATGTCATCCCATCTCAGTTTCTTCATCTCTAAAATGGGTATCATCAGCAGCAGCAGCATTTCTGTGAAAATTATATAAGCTAACATATGCAAAGTGTTTAGAACAGTGCCTGCCACGGGAATTTTAAGTATCTAGAAGATGAAACAACCGCCAATTGCTAACTTCACAGATAGAAATGAGCTGGGCTTACACCTGTAATCCCAGCACTCTGAGGGGCCCCGGCAAGAGGATCACTTGAGGCCAGGAGTTTGAGGCTGCTGTTAGCTATCCATGATCATGCCACTGCACTCCAGCCTGTCTCTTAAAAAAAGAAAAATGACAAATGATTTCTCATTGTGATGTTAGTATGTTACATTTGTCTGATATTTTACAGTTTCCAAAATGCTTTCATATATGTTATGTGAGGTGATCACAGGGGCTAGCTTGTCGTTAGAAACTTTCACCTTTGTAAGAAATAGGCTTGGAGGGCTGGGCACAGTAGCTTACGCCTATAATCCCAGCACTTTGGGAGGCCGAGGCAGACAATTCACCTGAGGTCAGGCGTTCGACACCAGCCTGGCCAACATGGTGAAACCCTGTCTTTACTAAAAATACAAAAATTAGCCTGGTGTGGTGGTGCATACCTACAATACCAGCTACTTGGGAGTTTGAGGCAGGGTAATTGCTTGATCGTGGGAGGTGGAGGTTGCAGTGAGCTGAGATCGTGCCACTGTACTGCAGCCTGAGCCTCCCTCTAGATCAGAGAGCACCTCTGAGATCAAACCCTTTCTCTCCCTGCTGGAGCCAGTCAAACTTTGGAGCTTGATAATGTGTGAGAATAAGCACAGAGGACACCATGAAGGAAGCTGAGGTTTCTCTTCAATTGAGAAAAATTCCAAATGACCAAATATCACTGCACTCTTGGCAGGCAGAATGGCTTCGTTTGTCCTTTCGGTGCTAAAACCAGGACAGTCCTGGGCAAACTGGCATGGGTTGGTCACTCAGACACACAGTAGCCCTTATCAAAGGGGTCCAATGGGATTAAGGGCAAAACCATTAAGTATTCAAATTTTAAGTATTCAGTTAAGTTGGTAGACTTCTTTATAGATAGCCATTCCTTGGTGTTTCTTTATAGGAGCTGTGTTAATAACATTCCCTTTGTGAATTACAGGGTCTGCTGAGTGTTTCTGTAGGGCCAGCATTCTTCGATGTCGAGTTTCTCAACCTTGGCCCAGTTGATATTTTGGATTGTTTTAAGGGGTTTTCCTGTGCATTACAGGATGATTAGCAGCATCCCTGTGCTTGTTAGAAGCCAGTAGCATTCACCACCAAAAATGTCTTCACACATTGCCAAATAACTTCTTGGGGACCCAAATGGTTCACAATTGAAAACTATTGCCTTGAGGGCTATAGCAGTTCCCATGTTTTAGGGAAATTGACTCAAACTGATTGATTACCTTCGTAACTTATCTGATATTTTCTTGATTTTTTGTTCTTTTTCTCCAGTTTTGCCATTTCCAATACTTTTTTTTTTTCTGAGGCAGAATCTGACTCTGTCGCCCAAGCTGGAGTGCAGAGGCGTGATCTCTGCTCAATGCAAACTTTGCCTCCCAAGTTCAAGCGATTCTCCTGCCTCAGCCTCCCCAGTAGCTGGGATTACAGGCATATACTACCACACCTGACTAAGTTTTGTATTTTTAGTAGAGATGGGTTTCACCATGTTGGCCAGGCTGGTCTTGAACTCCTAACCTCAGGTGATCTGTCTACTTCTGCTTCCCAAAGTGCTAGGATTACAGGCGTGAGCCACCACACCTGGTCCATTTCCAATACTTTGATAGCTTCCTTGCCTTTTTCGTCTTCCCTCTCATCTATAATCTTCTGATTACCTATGAAATTCTAAAAGATACCCACAGAATATAAGTTTGTCTAATGTTCTGAAAAGAGCCATTCTGTTGAATTATTTTTAGAATCTGGAAATTCTTTCTTCTCCTAACTTCACAGTTTTTCTCAGTTGGGTGTCCCCTGAGGTTCTCTGGAATCAAATAAAAGTCTTCATTTCTTAGAAAAACCAGAATTAAACTTGATCTTCCTGAAAAGCTTGTTTCTTCTCATGGTACTAGCTTTACCCAGTCTATTTCTGAAATAATGAGATTATATTTTATGTAAAAACTTTAGAAGGAGTTTCCTACACTCTGGGAGAATATTTTAGATCTCAGAAGTCTAATAACCCACAACTGCAGAGAGGCTGCAGAACGGAAGACCATCTGCACAATCTGGATTCTTCCACTTCGTGCAGTCAGCCCTGTTCTTCCTCATTATTTGAGTGAAAACTATTCTAAACACTGCTCTTCAGTTGCTACGAAAGCTTTGTGGCAAAAGGCCATCTGATCTACCCTTAGCCTTTACAAATGAAAATTTAAACCAAAGATGTCTAATATAATTTTATAAAGTTTTGCAGAAATGGAAATTCTGATTATCTTTCTTAGGAAACTGTTCCAATTTTTAATTACCCTCAAAGTCAAAATTTCTTTTATTCTTTTCTTTTCATTTCTTTTTCTTTCTTTTTTTTTTTTTTGAAAACGGAGTCTTGCTCTGTTTCCCAGGCTGGAGTTCAGTGGCGTCATCTAGGCTTATGGCAACCTCTGCCTCCCGGGTTCAGGTGATTCTCCTGCCTCAGCCTCCTGAGTAGCTGGGACTATAGGCATGAGCCACCATGCCCAGCTAATTTTTTATTTTTGTATATTTAGTAGAGACTGGGTTTCACCATGTTGGTCAGGCTGGTCTTGAACTCTTGACCTCAAGTGACCCTCCAGCCTTGGCCTCCCAAAGTGCTGGGATTACAGGCATGAGCCATGGTGCCCAGACTAACTACCATCAAAGTCAAAATTTCATCCTTTTCTTAACCACTGAAGACAATTTCTCTTTATAATATTTACTTTATTTGAACAATTTTAATCTAATTATAAAATCTAATTATAAGATTAAAAAAATAATTAAAAAAACACAGAACACGAAGGAGATAATTAAAATCACCTGCAATCCTGGTATCCAGAGATAACTGGATTTATGTCTTTAAAAAATACATGTAAGATATGCTTACCAAATTCTCTGGTCAGATTTCTCTTGTTCAGTTCTCAACTAGAGATACAAAACATTTCTATAATTTTTTTTTTTTTTTTTTTTTTTGAGGTGGAGTCTTGCTCTGGAGTGCAGTGGCACGATCTTGTCTCATTGCAGCCTCTGCCTCCTGAGTTCAAGTGATTCTTCTGTCTCAGCCTCCCAGTTACCTGGGATTACAGGCACCCACCACCATGGCCGGCTAATTTTTGTACTTTTAGTAGAGACAGAGTTTCACCATTTTGGCCAGGGTGATCTTGAACTCCTTACTTCAAGTGATCCATCCGCCTCGACCTCCCAAAGTGCTGGGATTACAGGTTTTAGCCACTGCACCTGGCCCACTTCCACAATTTTGTGGTGAATTTTAATATATTATACCTTAAAATGAATAAACAAGGAGGCTCATAGGAGAACTGAAGAATGCATAATGTTGAAGACTTTTTCATTATTATTTAAAAAAATTTTTATTATTTAAATTTAAAAAATAGAGATGGGGTCTTGCTGTATTGCCCAGGCTGGTCTCAAGCTCCTGGCCTCAAGCGATCCTCCCATCTTGGCTTCCTAAAGTGCTGGAATTAAGCCACCACACCCAGCCCGCTTTCATTATTAAGTTGTTGTTTTGTTCAAATAAACTACACGTGGGTACCAACTGTTCTTAGTTTCTAATCTGTCTTTAGAGAATTTTTTAATGCTATGCGAGTAAATACACTTACAGCTTCTACTCCTCTCCCTCCTTTTCCACAAAAAGTAGAATGTTCGGTGAATTGTTAGGCAGCTTGTTTTTCTTCACTTAATAATATATCTTGGAGATCTTTCAATAACAGTACATCGAGAGCTCCCACAATGCCTTTATTTATTTATTTTTTGAGATAGAATCTTCCTCTGTCGCCCAGGCTAGAGTGCAGTGGTGTGCTCTCAGCTCACTGTAACCTCCACCTCCTGGGTTCAAGTGATTCTCCTGCCTCAGCCTCCTGAGTAGCTGGGATTACAGATGCCTGCCACCATGCCTGGCTAATTTTTGTAGTTTTAGTAGAGATGAGATTCTGCCATGTTGACCAGGCTGGTCTTGAACTCCTGACCTCAGATGATCTGCCCTCTTCAGTTTCTCAAAGTGCTGAGATGACAGGCATGAGCCACTGGGCCTGGCTACCTTTTTTTTTTTCTTTTTAATAGCAACATAGTTTTCACTGTATGGGTGTGCCATAATTTATTTAACTAGTTTCCTGTTGATGGACATTTGGTTTGTTTCCAGCCTTTTGCTATTATAAAACTACTGTAATACTACTGTAATAAATTACCTTACACACATGTCATTTCACAGGCACAAAATATATTTCTGTAGGATAAATTCCCCAAAGTAAAATTGCTAGGCTGGAAGAGTATATGCGTAAGCAATTATAAGACATGTAATAGATTGCCTAAGTGTCTTTCATAACGTTTGTACCAATATACTATATACTCCCATCATATATATATGAGAGTACCCCTCTCCCCACGGCTTTACCAATATAATCTGTTATCAAACTCTGGGATTCTTTTTTTTTAGACAAATGGCTCTGTCTGGCTCTGTCACCTAGGCTGGAGTGTAGTGGCAAGATCTCAGCTCACTACAGTCTCCATCCACCTCCTGGGCTCAAGCTATCCTCTCACTTCAGCCTTCTGAGTGGCCAGGACTACAAGCATGCACCACCATGCCTGGCTAATTTATTTGTATTTTTTGTAGAGACGGGATTTCTTCATGTTGCCCAGGTTGATCTCAAACACCTGAGCTCAAGCAATCTGCCCATCTTGGCCTCCCAGAGTGCTGAGATTACAGGCATGAGCCACAGCACCTGGCCTAAACTGGGATTTTTACCAATCTGATAGGTGAGAAATAACATTTTAGTGTAGTTTCAGTTGGCATGTTTCCATAAGGTTAAATGTCATTTGTATTTTCTTTGTCAATTGTTCGTATCTTCTGACCATTTCTCTATTCATTTATTGATCATTTTTTCATTGATTTTTATATAGCGTGGAAATTTGTTCTTTGTGATGTGAATTGTGGATTTCTTCCTTTGTATATAATTTGTCTGTTTATTTAGTTTGTAGGTTTCAGTAGTTTTGGGGGAACAGGTGGTGTTTGGTTGCATCGATAAATTCTTTTTTTTTATTTTTGAGACAGAGTCTCCTTCTGCAGTGGCACAATCTTGGCTCACTGCAGCCTCTGCCTCCCGGGTTCAAGTGATTCTCCAGCCTCAGCCTCCCAAGTAGCTGAGGTTACAGGCATGTGCCACCACAAATGGGTAAATTTTTTTGTATTTTTAGTAGAGATGGGGTTTCATCATATTGGCCAGGCTGTTCTGAAACTCCTGACCTTGAGATCCACCCGCCTCAGCCTCCCAAAGTGTTGGGATTACAGGCGTGAGCCACTGGGCCCCACCAGATAAGCTCTTTAGTGGTGATTTCTCAGATTTGGGTACACCCATCACCTGACCAGTGCACACTGTAACCAAAGTATAGTCTTTTATCCATCACTCACCTCCCACCTGGTCTGTGTTTAAAAAAAAAATTTCGTGTAGTTAAATTATCAATCTCATTACAATTTTTGGATCACGAGTCAGAATAGAAAGGTCTCATTTCAGATTATAAAAGGACTCTCCCATGTTTTCCTGGAGCACGTTTGTGGTTTAATTTTTCACATTTAAGTATTTGATTTACTCAGGACTTAAGCTGGTATGAGTTACGAGGTATAAATATAACTTATTTTGATCTAGATGAGTATCTAGCTGTCCCAACACCACTTCCTCAGTAGTTCCTGTCTCTACATGTATGATATTCCTCTTTTATCATTTACTAAATTCCCATATATACTTGAACATATTTCTGGATTTTCTATCGCATTGTTTTGACTACTCATGTGTCAGTATTTTACTTTATTCTTTTTTTTTTTTTTTTTTGAGACAGAGTCTCACTCTCACCCAGGCTAGAGTGCACCAGCTCACTGCAGCCTCTGCTTCTCAGGTTCAAGCAGTTCTCCTCCCTCAGCCTCCTGAGTAACTGGGACTGCAGGCATGTGCCGCCATGCCCGGCTAATTTTTGTATTTTTAGTAGAAACAGGGTTTCACCATGTTGGCCCAGATGGATGGTCTCGATCTCTTGACCTCGTGATCTGCCCGCCTCAGCCTCCCAAAGTGCTGGGATTATAAGTGTGAGCCACTGCGCCCAGCCTGTTTAGTTTTTGAGATGAAGTCTCACTCTGTTGCTCAGGTTGGAGTGCAGTGGTGCAATCTCGACTCACTGCACCCTCTGACTCCCAGGTTCAAATGATTCTCCTGCCTTAGCTTCCCAAGTAGCTGGGATTATAGGCATGTACTACCATGCCCTGTTCATGTTTATATTTTTAGCAGAGATGGGGTTATACCGTGTTGGCCAGGCTGGTCTGGAACTCCTGACCTCAGGTGATCCACCTGCCTTGGCCTCCCAAAGTGCTGGGATTGCAGCTGTGAGCCACTGAGCTTGGCAGTCAGTGTTTAATTTTTGTATGTAGGTGTTTATGTTGTATCATTCCACTGTTTTCCTCTGTTAGTTTGGAAGTCTGTCTTTTAAAAAAATATCTTTAGCATTTACCCACTTTCTGACTTATATGCTAGTTATGTGTTTTAATTCACTTTATATACATATTTGAAATGTATTAGATATGTGTTTGTTCTTATTAAAACCCCATAAAACATTATCATGATTGTTTTATGCAGTCAGCGTTTATTTAAATTTATCATTTTTATTGCTCTTCATTCTATGCTGTATTCCCCAACTTTCCTTCCTGGACCATTTTCCTTCTGCTTGAAGAACAGGGGTCCCAAGCAGGAGGTGAGATGGGCATAGCAGGAGGTGAGGTGGGCATAGCAGGAGGTGAGCAGCATAGCAGGAGGTGAGCGGCAGGTGAGCCAGCACAGCTTCACCTGTATTTACAGCCCCTCCCCATCACTTACATTTCTGCCTGAGTTCTGCCTCCTGTCAGATCAGTGGTGGATCGGATTCTCATAGGCATGTGAACTGGATTGTGATATGCACATGCAAGGCCCAGACATGCAAGGGGTCTACTAGGTTGTGTGCTCCGTATGAGAATCTAATGCCTGATGATCTGTCACTGTCTCCATCACCGCCAGATGGGACTGTCTAGTTGCAGGAAAATAAACTCAAGGATCCCACGGATTTTATGGCGAGTTGTATAATTATTTCATCATATACTACAGTGTAATAATAATAGAAATAAAGTTCATAATAAATATAATGCACTTGAATCATCTCCAAAGCATCACTTCTTCCCACACCATTATCACCCCTATCCACCATGGAAAACTTGTCTTCCACGAAGCTGGTCCCTGGTGCCAAAAAGTTAGGGGCCTGCTGCTTTAGAATATCCTTTAGTGGTAGTCTACTTGTGACAGATTCTCTCACTTATTATGTTTATTTTCAAAAATATTTTTGACCAGACGTAGTGGCTGTTGCTTGTAATCCCAGCACTTCGGGAGGCCGAGGCGAGTGGATCACTTGAGTTCAGGAGTTTAAGACCAGCCTGGCCAGTACGGTGAAACTCCATCTCTACTAAAAATACAAAAATTAGCCGGGCATGGTGGCAGGCAATCTATAATCCCAGTTATTTGGGAGGCTGAGGCAGGAGAATCGCTTGAAACCTGGAGATGGAAGTTGCAGTGAGCTGAGATTGCACCACTGCACTCCAGCCTGGGTGACAGCAAGACTTCATCTCAAAAAAAAAAAATGAGAATAGAATTCTAAGTTCACAGTTCTAAGTTTGCTCTGGTTTCCTGGCACACTGATGCTGTCATTCTACTCTTTTGGCTTCTGTTATTGGTGCTTAAGAAGGCAGTTGTCAGCCTGCTAGCCCTTGGAAGATAATTCCATTTTGTATAATAAGCATAGTTGTTTATAGGCTGTCTAATAATTTCTTTTTTCTTTCTTTCTTTCTTTTTTTTTTTGATGGGGTCTTTCTCTATCGCCCAGACTAGAGTGCCACTGCAGTCATGATCTCGGTTCACTGCAACCTCTGCCTTCCAGGTTCAAGCAGTTCTCCTGCCTTAGCTTCCCAAATAGCTGGGGTTATAGGCACCTGCCACCATGCCCAGCTAATTTTTTTTTTTTTTTTTTTTTTTTTTTTTAGTAGAGATCAGGTTTCACCATGTTGGCCAAGCTGGTCTCGATCTCCTGACCTCATGATCCACCCACCTCAGCCTCCCAAAGTGCTGGGATTACAGGTGTGAGCCACCGCTCCCAGCCAGGCTGTCTAATAATTTCACTCTATGGCATTCTCTGTGAGTTTAAGTTTGTTTCCTGTATTTCTTCCAGCTCTTACTCATGTTGTATTCATGTACCTGATTATTTTTGACTGGATGCCGGATCTTGTATTTGAAACTGTTTTTGTAGAAATAATTTGAGTTCTGGCCAGGGATGGTGGCTCACGCCTATAATCCCAGCACTTTGGGAGGCCGAGGCGGGCAGATCACCTGAGGTCGAGAGTTCAAGACCAGCCTGACCAATATGAAACCCCGTCTCTACTAAAAATACACAAATTAGCTGGGTTTGGTGGTGGGCGCCTGTAATCCCAGCTACTTGGGAGGCTGAGACAGGAGAATTACTTGAACCTGGGAGGTGGAGGTTGCAGTGAGCCAAGATTGCGCCATTGCACTCCAGACTGGGCAAAACTCTTGACTCCAAAAAAAAAAAAAGAAATAATTTGAGTTCTGCGATTAATGTTCTTCCCACACCGCACTATGCTATTTATTAGGGGCTTCTGCTGTGTTTCAATATCTGGTAGTGCTAATGGCCCCTCAGTCAGAAGATTCCTGGTTAGAAAAATTATTTGGGATCAACTTGTCCAGTTCAAATGCCTTGTTTAGTTCCTCTCCTACTTAAAATATACTTTCCTATTTTTTGTTTGTTTGTTTTTGTTTTTGGAGGGCAACATGTTAAATTCAAGTCAACTCAGGGAAAAAAAATGACATCTTAAGATGTTGAGCCTCCCTATCCAAGAATATGATAGAGACAACACTTTTTTTTTTGAGACAGAGTTTTACCATGTTACCTAGGCTGCAGTGGAGTGGCAGCGTGATCATGGCTCACTGCAGCCTCCATTTCTTGGGCTCAAGCAGTCCCCTTACCTCAGTCTTCTCAGCAGCTGGCACCACAGGCACTGCACCACCACACCCAGCTAACTTTTGTATTTTTTGCAGACATTGAGTTTTATCATGTTGCTCAGGCTGGTCTCCAACTCCAGAGCTCAAGTAATCCTCATGCCCTGGCCTCCCACAGTGCTGGGATTACAGGTGGCACGTGAGCCACCGTGCAGATGCAGTGGTCTGATGTTAGCTCACAGCAGCTACCACCTGCCGGCTTCAAGCGACTAAACAACACTTCCTGAAAAAAGAATGTTGTTGGGATTCTTAGGTGTACATTTTATTCAGTTTGGGACTTTAGAACATTCTCTGAGGTCAGTGTCAAAGTGTAGTTGAACATGTAAATATTTGTTTTAGATCTCTCCACAGGGACATAAAGCATAACTTCATCAGTGATGTGACATTAGATGTGTAGCCTCCTGAAGATAGAAGCATTGGCTTTTATTTTGTGCGTCTCTTGTTGTGCCTCATCCTGAATCACGTTGGGGAGAAAATGTCCCGACCTTGGTCTTAATTCTGTCAGGCTAGCCCTACTTTCTTTGTTTTTTTTTTTTGTTTTTTTTTTTTTTTGAGACAGAGTTTCGCTCTTGTTACCCAGGCTGGAGTGCAATGGCGCGATCTCGGCTCACCGCAACCTCCGCCTCCTGAGTTCAAGCAATTCTCCTGCCTCAGCCTCCCGAGTAGCTGGGACTACAGACACGTGCCACCATGCCCAGCTAATTTTTGTATTTTTAGTAGAGACGGGGTTTCACCA
>PVKV010036677.1:0-15488 GCA_004027835.1 Alouatta palliata
TGCACACTCCCCACTCCCCCACACCACACTCTCCACCTGTGCACACCTCACTCCCACACACCACACACTGTGCATCCGTTTTGCTCCCTGCACCCGTCCACACCTCACTCACCTGCACTCGGTGGCGACAGCATCCTCTAAGGCTGCGTAGAGTCAGCGTGATATTGGATCGCTGGTGGAAGTCCTCTGGTCTGGGCTGAGGAGAGAGGCAGGGACGGGTAAGGCTAGTTGGGTAAGGACCTGCTTAGCTCTGCCACAGAGAAGCTGTACGGGGCACCCCTTAGGAACGCCAGGGGACAAATGCTTTTCAGCTTTGTGTTCCAGCAAAAACTCCATTTTTGCATGGAAGCTGGTTTGCTGTAAATTCCTAAGTATATTTCTTAACTGGTAAGTCCTTCTTTGCTTTGGCTACTGGGAATTGGGGCTACAAATCTGTGTGCATTCACATCAGTTGTACAGAGCCACACGGCACACTTTTCCTGCCCAGCCTCCCAGGAAGCTGGGATTACAGGCGTGTGCCAGCGCACCTGGCTTATTTTTGTACTTTCAGTACAGATGGGGTTTCAGCATATTGGCCAGGCTGATCTTGAACTCCTGACCTCAAGTGATCCACCTGCCTGGGCCTCCCAAAGTACTGGGATTACAGGCATGAACCACTGTGCCCAGCCTATTTTATTTCATTAATTTACTTTTTCTTTTTGACTCTGTTGCCTGGGCTGGAGTACAGAAGCACGACCTGAGCTCACTGAAACCTCTGCCTCCCAGGTTCAAGCAACTCTCCTGCTTCAGCCTCCCGAGTAGCTGCGATTACAGGCATGTGTCACCACACCCAGCTAATTTTTGTATTTTTAGTAAAGATGGGGTTTCACCAACTTGGCCAGGCTGGTCTTGAACTCCTGACCTTGTGATCCGCCCACCTTGGCCTCCCAAAATGCTGGGATTACAGGCATGAGCCACTGCGCCCAGCCTCCTTTTTGTTTTTAAGAGCCAGTGTCTTGCTCTGTCCCCTCGATTGGTGTAGTGGTGCCATCATGGCTCACTGCAGCTCCATCTCCAACTTCAAGCCTGCCGTGGCCTCCCAAAGTATCGGGATTACAGGTGTCAGGCACTTATTTCCTTTAGTTCCCCTTATCTCTATTTCCACATTTCTTTTATTAAATCCTCAAATCCTTTTTGTAATAAACACAGCAAAACAGAGAACCAGGGAGCCTGTGGAGGAGGGAAGAACGCAAAGGACTGAGTCACGGGCAGGACGGAGTTAACTGCCTTTCTATCAACCATCAGACCACCAGGGAAGAAAAAGGCAAGGCACCATGATCACTTCCGAGTAAGCACAGCATGAGCTCCAAGCTCTCGCAACACAATTCTGTCGGACTAGCAGAGGGGCTTGGAGGGGTGGTTCTGAGCTATGCTAGAAAGGTCAAAAACGGCAGTTACCGCAGGCATGTGGTACATGTGCTCAAAGCAGCTGTGGTTCTCCGTATGTGGAAAGCTGGTCAGCAGGATCTGGTAACGGGTAGACTCGTTCCACAGGGTGAAGCTCACGTGCAGCTGGTGGGCCTCCAGGGTCTCCACAGTGATGTCGGGGTCCCACAGGCTGCCTGCCAAGGTTACACACGCAGGCTGGGAGTGAGGAGGGCGTGGGAGTGTGCGTGCATGTGTGCAGCTCTCCCGGGCGGCCCGTTACCTGCGCTCACGCACGGCGCGGTTCCTTTCATCCTGGTGTCCTCGCAGCCTGCCGACGCAGAGAAAAGGGAACTCATGAAGCCTCCGCCTTAGGAAATCTGTTCTTCCAGACTCCTGACACCAGAACAGCTACCTTTTCTCCCCTGGGAGCCTGTCCACGGGTGGCCCCTTCAGAGTGAGCTCCGGGGCTGGACCCACCTTGGTATGGGCGCCAGCCTGCTTGCCTTCTTTCAGGGAACCCTCCCAATTCAAGTGCACTCCTCCTGAGCTTGCTGTGGGTGACCAAGCAATCCTGGTCCCCTCCAGTTTCTTCTCTGTCCACCCACAGCTTCTTGTCCCCGGCTGCCTGTCTTTGCCCAGGCTGAGAAGACACGTGACAGGCGTGAACCAGCATGGAGGGACAGGGACTGAGTCAGTCACTTCAGGAACAGAAGAGAGAACTGAGGAGACTGACTCCTTCAAGAAATACTGATGGGCCCCAACCACGCACCAGGCCCTGCTCTCGGCACTGCAGAGGAGTGGTAAACAGGACAAAGCCCTGCCCCCTGGAGACTTCAAGCCAGTAGGAAAGACCAATAAAAGCAAACACACAGCATGCAGCACCACGCCAGGGAGTGATGAGCCACACGCGGCGACACACGGCAGGGTAAGCCGAGAGTGTGTGTGCATGCATGTGTGCAGGGTGTCCCCAGGATGAAGGTCAACACCATCCTTAACAAGCATTTCCGGACCACCTGCTAGACGCAAGGCAATCTGTGAGGCTCTGGAGATGAAACAAGTGGGCAGAAGACCCAGACTTTGTTATCAAGCAGGCTTCCTGACACAGCTGGCTATGAGCAGTGCGAATTACAGGGAGGCTGAGGCAGAAGAATCGCTTGAGCCCAGGAGTTCCAGGCTGCAGTGAGCTAGGATAATAACACTGCACTATAGCCTGGGTGACACAGTGAGACCGCCTCTATTAAAATCAAAGAGAAATGCAGCTAACAGCTGAGCCTCTGGGGAGGATGGGGAAGTAGAAGGTGCCTGTACATCAAAGGATGCCTGAGAACGAGTGGTCTGCGGCTTTGCCTTTATGCTATTTTCTGGGCAGGATGGGTGCTTCTCTAGGTAGAGGGAGGGACTCCGCTTCTCACGAAACTGGTGGGATCTTGGGCCAATGTCCACTGCTGTGCCAGCAGAGAATGGCTCTGCCTCAGGGAGTGCAGGCTGCAGCACACACCAAAGAACTCCCAGTCCTGGCCTCTGTTCGTGGGTCCCAGGTGCTGGCAATGCCAGCCACTGCCTTGCTGATCGAGGGGGCCGGCGTCTGTGCCACCTGCTTCTCATAGAGCCTGGGGGGAGGGAATGCCTTGGGAGGATGCTCTTACCAGGCACGAGGAAATTCTTGGACTGGTGGTTTGGGTCTCCGTCAGGGATGGGCTTGGGCAGGTGGTGAACGGTCACCTCATACTCCTGGTTAGGGTCGACCATGAAGTGGCTGCAGGTAAAACGCCACTGAAGAGAAGGCAGGAAGGGAAGGCGGACGGGTTACACACACCTCTCTCACCCATCTATGCCCAAAGACCCCCGTTCCCAGCCACTCCCAAACATTCAGCCAAAAATAAGAATAAAGCAACCACCACAGCAAAACCCAAAGTTGGGGAAATCAGTATCTTTGTCCTGTTTCCTCTGGTCTTTTCTGCTTGTTAAGAAAAACAGTAGCAACATGGATCTGGCCTCCCGAGCAGACAGTGAATAAGGGAAAGCAGTCCTGCCCCCCCCACCAGCCTTCTCAAATTCTAGAAGAATGGGTGTGAGACGGCTGAGCCAGAGGACTTGGGGCTGTGGAGATCTGGCACACAGGCAGATGAAAATTTTGTCAAATGATTCCTCCTCCTTAAATGGGAAAGCCAGGGATCTCTTGAGAACGTTCTGGGGTAAAAAAGTGCAGAGGACAAGCTAGAGAGGCCGACTCGCCCTGGGCCAGCAGGCACCTCAGTTGCAGAGATATCTGAATTTGTGCCGAGTTATTTTCTGGGTGGTAGAGATTACAGATACCGACTCAACCCCCATTCTAGTTACCCCGGAGGAGAGGCCAGGGGTCCTTCGCTTCTAAGTGGATGGAGGAACCTGGTTCTCACCAATCACACAGCAGCCAAGTTTGGAGGTCCTAATTTAACATCGGAGACGGGTTCTGTGTTTGCCGCTGTGTCTGTGGGAGATCTAACTTGTTTTCAAGTGGCTGTTTGCAGATTTAAACCAGTAGTCTTTAGACTAAGGCTTATATTATAATTACTTGAGGGGCGGTTAGGCAACAGTTACTGGACCCTGCCCTAAGAATTTCTGGCCTGGGAAGTCTGGGTTGGGGCCGTAGAACAGAGATTTCTTTTCCTCTTCTTTTGTTTGATACAGAGTCTCACTCTGTCGCCAGGCTGGAGTGCAGTGGCGCAATCTCGGCTCACTGCAACCTCCGCCTCCTGGATTCAAGCGATTCTCCTGCCTCAGCCTCCCGAGTAGCTGGGACTACAGGCGGGTGCCACCACGCCCAGCTAATTTTTGTATTTTTAGTAGAGGCAGGGTTTCACCACGTTGGCCAGGATGGTCTCCATCTCTTGACCTCGTGATCCGCCCATCTCGGCCTCCCCAAGTGCTGGGATTACAGGTGTGAGCCAGCGTGCCCAGCCAGAACACACATTTCTAACAAGTTCCCAGGTGAGGCTGAGGCTGCTGATCTAGGGAGCACACTTTAGGACCCACTGCTTTAAACAGACTTAAACAAGAATCAACATTTCACGCTGTGGCCGTGCACAGCAGCATGAGACTGAGCTGTGGAGTGCTCACTGCCCACCTGCGGCAGCTCTTTGGTCTGGGCGGCTTTTTCTTCCTGAGGGTAAGCCCCAGCTTAATCCAAGTTACACAGAAAAGATGTCATACAAAGTTACACAAAGATGGCAGGAGGCAGGGCTGTGGAAGTTGTCTTCCAATTCACCTTTCTTTCAGAATGAATAGCTCGGTCAAGTGGGACGAAAAAGCCGGGGTATGTCAGGAAAGCTTTCAAAACACACTCTGTCCCTCACTATTGCTCACGACGGCCACACCACTTCTCTTTTGACTTCTGCCCATCTGAGGCTGCTGTTTGGAATTCCTCAGACTCTCTCAGCGCCTCTGGGTCTTCACCGCTCTAAATCAGGGTCTGAATTTGGGGACAACTCTGTACTGGTCATCAGCCGACCACAATCCACTCAGGAGCTGTATTCTTACCCGCTTGTGGTGATGCCTCAGTTTGGACAGAAACTCGAACCTGACGCACAAACGTTCATTGGTGTTTAGCTGCAGGACAGATAATTCTGCGCCCTCGAGGTACAGGATGCTGGCTGGAGGACAGAGGAAGAGAGGAGGGAAACAGACACAGGTCAGCCACGACAAGTGCTGGGTGTGTCACCTCCGTCTGCTGCGGTTCTTCACTCTTGAAAGAAAATCTGCCCCGTCTAACCCAGCTCTCCACTTCCTGTCCCTTTCAGCTCGCTCTCTGCGTACTTCCTTGTAGACAGTTATTTCCCAGCTGGGCAAGGTAAAATGATACTTTTTTTACCTGGCTAGGGGCAAAGGCTTTGCAAATTTGTGGTGAGGGCTTTGACAGCCTGGCATAGGTGTCAAACACAGCCGCGCCATCATCCTCACGAGGCTGCGGCAGTCAGCAGGAGCACCGAGGCCGGGGACTTCCAAAGAGAACACCCTCAGGCCCCGGTCACAAATCTGGGGCTGGTGCTTAGGTGCTTATTCGCCCCAGTCACCCCAGTTCTGTAACATAAACTCTCTATTCCTGAATAGGCTCTGGGGATGTTTTAAAAGTGGCCCCTAAATTAAGGGAACAAACAGCCCGGCAAATGTGTTACCATTTTCTACCTCATTTTTGGTACTGCCGTCGCAAAATTAACCACTCGCTTTTTTTCCCCCAGGGTGCTAAAAATATTAGGCTGAAGGACGCCCTTTCGTGAGGAATGGAGTGATGGGAAGGCATCGCTGCGGGTTAACGTCCAAAACGCTGAACAAACACTGACGCTTGAAATGATGGATCCTTACAACACTAAATTTGAGCCCTCACATCTGAGCATAGGACTGGGAGCCCAATCCTGAGCCTGACTGGGAGAGCTGACAGGTGGGTCTGTGGACTCACTTGGAGGCAGGGAGACTCCCCCAGCACCCTGCTGGCAGGCTCACTCACCATCTGTCTGCAGCGTCCATTCAATGTGAGCCACGGGGAACAGGTCTCCTTGCTGGGTGCGGGCAAAGCGGAGCTCGATCTGCAGCTCTTTCGGGGAGGAGGGGGTCAGGTTTTGAGGGTGGATCCAGCTGTCATCCAGGCAGGTACCTGGCAGCCAGGGAAGAGCAGCACTCAGAGACTTACAGCAGAGATGGATGCCCCAGCAGCGGGTACAGACAGCTAAACAGCAAACAGCTCAGGGGCGTGTGACCTGCTAGCCTGTCACCCTTGGCTGCATCCTCATCTTCACTGCCCTGCTCCCTCTTTTCTAACATGTACTGGGGTCACTACAAATCTCTCAAGTCTAAAGGGAATTTTAGGAGGGAAGACAAAGTGCAGACCTTGATTTTGAGATGAAGCTGTGATTGGGCATGAGGGCACAGGCGGGATGGGGATGTAGTAAGAGCTGCTTTATTTTTATATGTCAGGGGTCCCTAATTGGCTCAGACACTTGAATATGTGCCTCCTCTTTGAATTAAAACAAAATCTACACCACAGATGTCTCTCACTTTACAGTGACAAGCTGTGACAAATCAAATTACATTATAGATACAGTGGGGTAGCACCCCAGGGAACACTTTCACAATCCAAATGACCGTTCTGCACCCCAGGGAATACTTTCACAATCCAAATGACCTTCTGTTTCTCCTTTCCTGACTTTTGCGTAATGTATGCTCTCGATAGGAAGCGCAGGTGCATGCATTCATGATTCTCCGGGATCCCTCCTGCTGATGGCTATAGCTCACAGCCTGAACCTGGAGTGGCATGGCAGGGCTTCTGCCAGAAGTTGGCACCAGGCCATCACTTGATTAACAAGGCAAAGAGAAGAACAGAAAAAGAGGACTTACTATTCTTGACCGTGCAGTTTAGCCCCTGTGGAAAGAAGAGGGTGGTTATTACAGCTGGGAAAGGGCTTGAATTCACGTGCCGGGGCCGGATGCCCTCCCCTGGCTAGGAATCCCGTCACATAGCCTGCCCTTCTCACTTTTTGGGGAATAGGATGAGGAGTGAGTCCAGTGGATGGCAAAGGGAACTGGCATTTTATGAGGAACTGCTACGACGTGGGACCTTGACAACTTTAAAAGACACTGAGAGTTTTCTTGGGGTATGCTGAGAAAAGAGCCCCTGTATCTCCTGAGGTTTCCAAGCTTCCTGGATGACAAGGATAGGGATAAGGGGCAGTGGGAAGGGATGAGGGTTTTGCGGAAGGGACAAGAGGCAGTATTTACAGTTTCTGTGACAGATCTGCTGGGGAACATTCACTAAGTTCCCACAAAGTCTCTAGGAAACATGTGCCAGGCCTTGTTCTGGGTGATCCTGATGAGGTATTATCCTCAGCCCATTTTGTAGATGAGGAAGCTGAGGCACTCCTATCACACTACATTGCCTCCCTCCTGGGCAGTATGTGTTAACTTTCCAACCCTGAAGAGATCCTGATGGCCAAATTTAGAAGCCCGAGTGACAAATGCTACCAGGGAAATGTGACCATTAGGCTTATGTGCTGCTGGCCGACCTACTTTGCAACACACACACACACACACACACACACACACTCAGACACACATACACAGACACACAACTGGAACCTGGGGTTGAGTCCTCTCCCCAAGCCTCAATTTCTTCAACTATAAAATCAGAGGAATCGTAATACCAACTCTGTAGCATCACTGAGCACTACATGAAAGAGAAATGCACTTGGGAGTGGGGGTGGGCTGGGGCTGAGGGTGTGCCTGTGGGGAGTCGCTCACTTCTCCCTTCGTGTAGGTCTGCATGATAAACTTTTCAAACAATGGGAATGCAGTCACGGACTACACAATGGAATGAGTCTGCGTACTGCCGCACTGCCAGACGGGCAGCTCCTTAGAAGCACTGGAGAATCACTATGCCCAGAACCATCCCACTGCCTGTGAAACAGGCAAACTGTGCCCCGTGTCTGGCACAAAAGGGCTGCTCTGTGACTAATGACCTCCTTCTCTAGAGTCTGGCATACAATAAGAGCTTAATAAATGGAATCTACTCTTAGGGCCAGCAGAGGCCCCCACTCATTGAGACCTGGCAGTGCAGCCACGGCAGGCCCAGCGAGATGCTCAGGCTCGGGTGTCTCCTGTTCTCTAACCAGCAAAACACACCAAACGCATCCCGGGGTGGAAAGTCAGATGCTGAGGCAGACCGGAAATCTCAAGGCCAGCAGAGTGACTGGTGTGAGTAGGGTGCCGGGGCTGGTACCCTCCTCTCTCTGGAGAGGGAGCAGAGAAGAACCCGTGCCACCAGGGATCGTTCACAGGGTGGATGCTGGATGACATCCACACGCGCCCAGGATTGGCTCTGAATGAGCTACTGCACCTGGATCCTCCCTCTCTGGGACCCCAGTTCTTAAGTGCTCCCGACCCTATTCAGCTCCTGTGATTAATTCTCCCCACAGGTCCTGGGCTAGCACCACGGCCCCACCAGGCACTCCTCACGTTCCCAGCAAAATCCATCTGACTGCCTAGGCCAGCACTAATAAATACTCTTTCCTGAATGGCGAGGAGATTAACTCCCTCGAAGCCTCTCATTTCTCCTCTCTTAGAATTCCTAGGATGTGGAGCATAAGAAAGGAGTTCTTTCACCTTGAGATGGGGAGCTCTTCTAGAGAAGGCAAACAGATATACCATTTAGAGTAACTTCCTACCAGGCACTGGGAATTACTTCAAAAACATTGCAGGGGCTGGGTGTAGGGGTTCACGCCTGTAATCCCAGCACTATGGGAGGCCGAGGCGGGTGGATCACGAGGGCAAGAGATCGAGACCATCCAGGCCAACATGATGAAACCCCATGCCTACTAAAAATACAAAAATTAGCTGGGCGTGGTGGCGCGCGCCTGTGGTTCCAACTGCCTGGGAGGCTGAGGCAGGAGAATCGCCTGAACCCAGGAGGCAGATGTTGCAGTGAGCCGAGATCGCACCACTGCACTCCAGCCTGGTGACCGGGAGAGACTCTGTCTCAAAAAAACAAAACAAAACAAACAAAACCCCCAAAACACTGCAGGATGATGCCCATGATGAAAAGCTCTTGTCTTCATAAAGGTCAAGAGGAGAGTGGAAGGGTTTGAGAACACAGTCGGCTGATTCCCAGTGCCACAGGTGGGTGTCCTTCTCTCATTCCTGAGATAGAGGAAAATCGTTTGGCATGCCCCATGGAATACTGGGTTTGGTCTTGGTTTCTGATAGTTGTGGTTGCATGTAAGTCTTTTCCTTCGGTTACTCTTATGTTTATAGTTTTCATTCAAAACAGCCCTGAACCTTATCATAGATCTCTCCTCTCCAGCACGGATTAACAAACTATGTTTGTTAATGTACCACAAGGTCATTCTTTCGATATTCTGCTAGATTACATTTGCTAATATTTTATTTAGAATTGCATGGATTTACATTCATAAATGAGATTGGGTCATGTTTTTCTTTCTGTGTAAGATTTATCAAGTTTTAGAATTAAGTTTATGCAAGCTTTAAAAAAAATGGATAGCTTTCCCTCTTTTTCTGTGGTACTGAATGGTCATCAAGAGAGAATGGCTGAATAAGGTGAGATCTAGTTTAAATCTAAACGTCTATCAAACTAGAAATGGTTGAAGAGATGACTGCTATCTGCTATGGAATATTATGCGAATATTAAAGAGAACGAGAATTAGTTGCGTACCCATCTGTTGGCCTACAGATGGCCAGAACATGTTGATGAGTGAGGAAAAGAAGTTGCAAACAACTTTTTATAGTATGATTCCATTTTCTTTTTTTTCTTTGAGACAGAGTCTTGCTCTGTTGCTAGGCGCCAGGCTGAGTGCAGTGGCATGATCTTGGCTCAGTGCAACGTCCGCCTCCAGGGTTGAAGCAATTCTCCTGCCTCAGCCTCCTGAGTAGCTGGGACTACAGGCGTGCACCACCACGCCCAGCTAATTTTTGTATTTTAGAGATGGGGTTTCACCATGTTGGTCAGGATGGTCTCGATCTCTTGACCTCGTGATCCACCCACCTCGGCCTCCCAAACTGCTGGGATTACAGGTGTGAGCCACGGCGCCCGGCCAGTATGATTCCATTTTCTATGGAAATAAGTTATGAAAAAGACCTCCCTGAATATATATATGAGTATGACTGAATGAGAATAGAAACGTGAACAGGTATGTATCAGGTGTTAACACAGTTTGCTGGGGGCAAAGGGGACAGAAGCAAAGGGGATGGCATGAGACAAGATAAGGGGAAAAAGATTTAAGCAAAACTGAAAAATATACATGTAAGTGAAACACAGAATAAAAATTCTATTAGAGCTAATAGCACATTGACCATGTACATACATTTTCTCCCTCTCTCCAAACAATGTAAAAATTATGAAAAGAAATTTTGTGTGTGTGTGTAAATTCTTAAGGATCAAAAGCCAAACTCAGTGGAGAAGAGATATAAACAAATTTTTAAAAGCCCTTTCCAACTTGGGCCCAGCAGCACAGCTCCTGTAAAGAAGGGTGTTGGGGCTGGGCACGGTGGCTCACGCCTGTAATCTCAGCACTTCGGGAGGCCGAGGCAGGTGGATCGTGAGGTCAAGAGATCGATATCATCCTGGCCGACATGGTGAAACCCCGTCTCTACTAAAGAACATTATCTGTGAGCTACCTGCTTGTGAATGACATTACGTGAGGCATCCTGCAGAAAGCGGAGGGGGACTGTCATGACAATGAAGGTGACAACAGCTGATGTTTATTGAGCTCCTCTTTTGTGCAGGCATCGTGGTAAGCACTTTGTACACATATCTCATTTGATCTTGACAACACCATGAGCTAAGCACCCTTATCCCAACTGTACTGCTGAAAAAACGAAGAACCAGAGAGGCTGGGTATGTGGCCCACGGTCTCACAGAGCTGGCACTTGCACGACAAAGTTCTGCTCCAGAATACAAGATCTTAATCACTGCTGTCTTGTCTCTGTAAATAAAAAAAAGACAAGGGTGCAGTGGCTCATGCCTGTAATCCCAGCACTTTGGGAGGCCGAGGTGGGCAGATCAGGGGTTCAAGACCAGTCTGGCCAACATGGTGAAACCCCGTCTCTACAAAAATAAAAAAATTTAAAAATTGGCCTGGCGCGGTGGCTCATGCTTGTGATGCCAGCACTTTGGGAGGTCGATGTGGGTGGACCATTTGAGGTCAGGAATTCGCAATCAGCCTGGCCAACATGTTGAAACCCCATCTCTACTAAAAACACAAAAATCAGCTGGGCGTGGTGGTGCATGCCTGTAATCCCAGCTACCTGGGAGGCTGAGGCAGGAGAATTCCTTGAGCCTGCGAAGTGGAGGTTGCAGTGAGCTAAGGTCACGCCACTGCACTCCAATGTGGGCAAAAGAGTGAGACCCTGTCTCAAAAAAAATAAATGAATAAAATAAATAAACTGGCTGGGCGTCTTGGCTCACACCTGTAATCCCAGCACTTTGGGAGGCTGAGGCGGGCGTATCACCTGAGGTCAGGAGTTCTGGATCAGCCTGGCCAACATGGTGAAATCCCATCTCTACTAAAAATAACAAAAATCAGCTCGGTGTCATGGTGCACGCCTGTAGTCCCAGCTCCTTGGGAGGCTGAGGCAGGAGAATCGCTCAAACCTGGGAGGTTGCAGTGAACCGAGATCACGTCACTGCACTCCAGCCTGGGCAACAGCGACTCTTCATCTCAAAAAAAAAAAAGAAAAAAAAAAAGCCCATAAATTAGCTGGGTGTGGTGCTAGGTACCTGTAGTCCCAGTGACTCTGGTGGCTGAGGCACAAGAATTGCTTGAACTTGGGAGGCAGAGGTTGCAGTGAGCCCAGATTATGCCACGGCACTCCAGCCTGGGCAACGGAGCGAAGCTCTGTGTCAATAAATAAATAGACACCTCTAATAGGTCACTATTCTCTACCCACAAGGTGAAGGTTAAGAGGAAGAAATGAAAGATTCTATTCAATTCAGTGCACTCAGTGAACACTACTGAGTGCCTGAGAGAGAGTCAGCTTTGAACTTACAAGCACAGCCTGCTCTCATTCTCAGCTTAGCACTCACTAGCTGTGTGACATTGGGCCAACGACCCAGCCTCTCAAAAGCAGCTTCATCCTGCCAACCTTGTAAGCTGTTGTGAGCATGGATGAAGGGATACTTGTGAACCACAGGCACAGTGCCTGGCACAAAGAACACAACTTTGTGGACTTTGGAAGATTGGTATGATGAAAGTGGCTTCTGGCAAGCAGAAGATAAAGGGGTTTAACTGAGTACTTGTTCTATAACCGTAAGTCCAAACCGCGAACGCTCAGGAAAAAAGACTGTAATGAAACACACATCCTGTCTGTGAATTTATGTGTTAACATTCACCCTGGCCAACTCTTACGCTGCTGCTGTCTTTCCTATGGGCGTTCCTCCAGGCTGGCGGTCATGGGAAACCTGCATGAAGCCTAGGCAGGGAGCAGGGCTAACCACAAGGAAATGCACAGTGAAATGCAATTATTGATGGTTTCTCCTGTGTTGATTTCTGTGAGGAAATCAGTCTTCTGGGTTTTGAGGTGCTAACCCCAGGCAGCTGGCACCACTGCTAAGGTGGGTCTCAGCCTGCCACTACTTTCCAAGCATAGCTGACCGTTTTTTCCTTCATTCATGCATTCTTTTGTTCAGTCAACGCATTGATTGAGCCCCTGCATCCTGTGCTTCAGCACTGAGCTAGGAACCGAACAGGTGTGCAGAAGCCTCCCTGTCTGAGGATAGTCATGGAGGGCTGAGTCTAACTGGGCTTTGGACAGACACTTATATTATGGAAAGTGGCACAGGCTTGCTTTGAGAAGGCTCACCTGGTCCTTTGCGGAAATGAGGGAACCCAGGCCCAGGCAGCCTCAAAGCTCGAGACTGCAGAGACAGTAAGAGCAATGTCGCATGCAAATCCAAGTCCTCCAGGGACTACCTCTGTGGCCTTCCCTCCCCTCACTATATCACACTGCATACGCTAAAACACCAGTGAGGGAGAGAAATTTGAGGAGTGTGTTTTCTTTCTTCCTTTCTTTTGAGACAGAGTCTCACTCTGTCACCAGGTGCCAGGCTGGAGTGCAGTGTCACAATCTCAACTCACTGCAATCTCTGCCTCTGGGGTTCAAGCAATTCTCCTGCCTCAGCCTCCCAAGTAGCTGGAACTACAGGCATGCACCACCACGCCCAGCTAATTTTTGTATTTTAGTAGAGACAGGGTTTCACTATGTTGGCCAGGATGGTCTCCATCTCTTGACCTCCTGATCCGCCCACCTCGGCCTCCCAAAGTGCTGGGATTCCAGGCATGAGCCACCGCGCCTGGACTGTTTTCTTTCTTTTAAAAAGAATTAGTCAGTGGATTCCAGAGCTGTCTGTCCCTGGAGATGAGCTGTCTGTGAGCCAGTTGTATACAGAACAGTGTGAGAGGAAGGAAGAGAACGAGAGACTGCAGATATTACCAACAGTAAGCGTCACTCTCCAGTCCTCCACGTAGCCAGGCTGTGCTTCTGCTCCTCACTGGCAGTTGCTTCACTGTGCAGTGAAATAGCCCAGCTCCCACACCACACACAGTGGAGTCCCATCCCCACTTCCAGCATCTTTTCTCAGGGTCCTATTACACAGACCCTCTATGCCGGCCACACACCGTACCCTGTCCCATCTAAGGACGGTGGCTCAGGCCCTTTCTACCACCTGGAATGCTCCTGTTACTCCCACAGGGCTGCCCAAATGACTTTTCCATGAAGGACACCCCAGCTGGAAGTCATTTTACTTTTCCCTGGAATTCTGTACACTCAGCAGTTGTGCACAGGCTGTCTTGCTATGCAGTTCCTAACTTCAAGCCTTGTTCCTCCCCTAGCGAGGTCTCTAGGGTCCCTAGTTAGGTCTCTGGACATTAGGGTCCCCAGAGTATTTCTTTATAGTTCCAGTTCCCAGCATGGCACCCTGTACTCTGCGGGCACCTGACCCAATGGCTGTCAATCCAGGCGCACGAACCCTTCTTATCAGAACACTTCCTACACAGCCTGCAGGAGGAACCAGCTGAGCAGAAGTCTCCCTGCTTTGCCCATCAGTGGAAGTTACAGGACATTTCTCAACATCATTCACTTTAAAAACATCTTTTTTTTTTTTTTTTTTTTTTCCTGCTTAATAGTCACTTACCCTCCACCCTCTTTTGGTAAATCCTCCACAAAATTAGATAAGGAGAAATATCCCTTTGTTTCACATCCTCTGACTCAGATACTGAGCATTATTCCCTGAGGTCAGCGATGGTGGTAGAGGGGAGGAAAGAGGAGAGCTTGGGGGTGCGGGGGAGAAGACAGTATATTGTGGAGGGACATAGCGTTTTGCTGTTTTTTCTTTTTCTTTTTTTAAAGATGGTTCTGGCTCACAGAAAGGCCACTACCTGGCAGGCGGGTGGGTCACTTCCTGTGAGCGCTGCGGGGCTACATCTTGACAGCTACAAACTTGCGGTCCTCCCACCGCCCATTCACCGGGTTCCCAGACTCAAGGTGGTGGTAGCAGGGGGTGGGAGAGGCGCCACGGGCGCCGCCTTAAGAACCATCCGCTCATACTCAGGGCTTCGCGCCCCTGGGCAGGTGGCCCTCAGCCACCCTCAGCACAGCTCTCCCCGAACCGTGGTGCCGCGGCGGCTCTGCGAACGCGGGGTCCCTCTGGGGGGCGCGGCTGAGGGCCTCCACCTTCGAGCCGCCGTGGGCTCGCCCGGCTCCGTCGGCGGCACGAAGGGCAGGGCTTGAGGGGAGCTCCCAAGGGCGCGAAGGGCCTCCCGAGGGCCGGCCGTGCCCCGCCGGGGGACGTACAGGGCGCACGGCGTGGAGCCGGGTCCAGACCCGGCCTGTCCCCTTCCGGCCCATTCCCCACAGCCCGTTTCTGCCAGCCCTGCCCGCCTCTGCAGCCGGGCTCCGCGCCGCGGCGTCCTTCCCAGAACTCCGCGGCCCGGGCGGCGTGTTACAGCGGCCTCCAGTCCCGACGGCAGGCCGGTTGTGCCACACGCGCCGCGAGGTCTGTCGTCCCTCACCCCATCCCCCACTGCAGCTCCGACGGCCAGCCCCAGGAGCCCCGGTATCCGCGCCGAGCCTCGGAGCCCCTCTGAGCCCCTCTGAGCGCGCACTTCCTGTCTCCCCAGCCCCGGCGGCAGTCTCGGCCGTCGGCGCCTCCGGCGACCGTGCCCCGCGCCCGCAGCACCCCGGCGGCCGCGCCCCCCGCGGAGTCTCACCGGCTGGGAGCAGACCAGGGTCGGGTGGTCCAGGAGTCGCAGGGAGGCGCCACCCGGGGCCAGCACGCCCAGGAACAGCAGGAGCAGCCCCAGCGGGGGCCCCGGGACGGCAGGCGGCAGGCTGCGTGCGGCCCCCATGGCCCCGGTGGCGTCGCGGAGGGCTTAGCCCGTCTGGGGGAGCAGCCAGCGATCGTTCCGGGGCTTTCCCTTCCGCGGGGAAGCTCGAGTCGGCTCCACTCAGCTCGTTTCCGGCTTCCAGCCCGGGCCCAGGGGCGGGGAGGGGCTTAGGCTGGGATGGGGAGGGGCTTAGGCTGGGATGGGGAGGGGCTTAGG
>PVKV010036678.1:0-15487 GCA_004027835.1 Alouatta palliata
AAAAAAAAAAGAAAGAAAATATTTAAATTTCTCTATTCAAGAGGTGTGCTATGTTTGTTCAATATTGCAGCAACCTCTGATTATTATTTTAAAATATTTGTTTTGCCACTTTGACAGCCTTCTACACTGCCCTTGGGTTTTAATTTTGTTTATAGTACTGAATTTCCATAGTTGGCTTCAGATTAAATGAATATTCGTATGTCGTGGTGATTTTATTAATTAGTTGCATTTGAAACATTTTTTAAGCTGAAAGTTGCTCCAAAATAGAAGCTCTAAGAATCACTACCACCAAGTTAACTTTAAGTCATTTATTCATTTCATTCAGTCAACAAAAATATATTTAACACATAGGACTTGACTGACTTATCCCTAAGTAAGGTAGGCATAGGACCTGGGGTTCACAAACTTTTAGAGGCCTATCAAAACAGTCTTTTAAAATCAGAAGAAAAAAGTCAAAGAAAGTATTTATGTATAATACTAATATATTCATTTTCATACCAGCATAGTCATAAAATATAATTTTAAGTATTTTTTAATGGAGGAAGGGGCCCATGAAGGCAAAAGTTTCCAGCACCCAAGAAAGTGATAGCACAACCCTGCATGACATATGCCAAGTTTTATCTGTGCTAGATTCTAGGGATAAGAAGATATGTGGGGCACAGTTTCTGTACCCAAAGCACTCACAGTGTAAAGAAGAAAATGGACATAAAACAGACACTTCATAATGTTGTTGGTTCCCTTGAATTGTTTGAAATAGTAATTACAAGCTGAAAAACACAAAGATTTTACTACAAAATGTCATTTAACACATTGATGTGGCCTTATGTTTCTTTCAGTTAAACTTATACAAAAATTAGGTTTATATATATTTTCATGCTATGTGAACAGCATAAGTATATATGTTTGTTCATTTTAAGCATTACTGATATTGCCATCCGATCTGTAAGTCAGAATGTTCATTATTTTATAAGTACTGTCCATCAACAGGACCACAAAGGAATTCCACATGCTGGTATCAATGGTCCAATGAGGAAAATGAGAAGTGAGATCTGGTTCTCCCTAGCTGAGCAATGCTGACTTACCTGTGTCCTTCCGAGTTTTATCAAGGTTTCAGAAACGGAACAGAATCCTGGCTGCACTTTCCCTCTTCATAAAATTTCACATTTATATGAGATTCAGCATTTATTTTTTTCAATTACTGTTTCTAATGCCATAATTTGGGTAGTCACAATGTTCCCCTTAACCTAAATCTCTCCTTGTTAATATTTGAGCCAATTTTTGTGTTTTTTGGTTGTCAATTAGAGAATGATTTCTGAACATTTTCTATTTTTAGAGCAATTTTACCTGCATTATCTTATTACACACACAAAAGCTTTTTGAAGAAGTAGGACATCATACATAGAACATTCAAAAGAACACAGACTCAAACAAGCCTGGGTATGAATCTGAATTCTGCCAGTCAAGCTGTATTACTTCGGTTACTTCATTTAACCTCATTTGCATCTCAGCTTCCTCTTCCATAAAATGAGGATCATTATGCATGTCTCATAAAGTTGCCATAAGAATTAGGATAATGTATGTTAAGTATTAGACCAGCACCTGGAATTTAGTAGATGCTAAGTAAGTAGCTGCTGTTATTATTTGCCGTATTTTATAAGTTAGGAAACTGAAACACAGACATATTCATCATGCCAGTATAGGGGCTTAGGGTACCTAGTTATTACAGGCAAACTGCAGGCTTTGTTTTGAACAAACCGTATTGAGAATGAAGTTATAGAGTACAAAGTATTGAAGCAAAAGATACAGTAAAAAACACTGACATCAAGCCAACCAGATAACCAATATATGTTTATTGGGCACCTTGTAAGTATAAGACATTCTGTGCACAAGTTGGGCTACTTTGTAAATGACAGAATTCCAACTTGATCACACAAAAAGGAGAATTCGCTGGCTGATGTCACCCAATCACAGAACGGAGACAGCTGATCCTGTGGATATCTGGACTTAGTGGCACGTATAGTTTTAGGGCTTATCCTCTCTATTTCTGAAATATGTTTCCAGTTCTCTTTGCAGATGAGCTTTTTTTGTGCCATGGGGGACATGATTCCTAGCAACTATGATCTCACATCTCATCCTAACAGCAGTTCTACCAGCAAAGCAAGAGGATTTCTTTGTCTCTGTCTACAGTTTGAAAACAATTCTAAGAATCATTTGCATTGGATCAGTTTGGGTCACATACTCTTCCCTAAAGCAATCACCAAGCCAGGAAGACGGGGTAATAGAATTGATCCAATTAAGAGCACATCACATGTTAGGAGTTTGAGACCAGCCTGGGCAACATAGTGAAACCTCTTCTCTACAGAAATACAAAAAAACCAGCTGGGCATGATAGCACACACCTGTACTCCCAGCTACTTGGGAGGCTGAGGTGGGAGGATTGCTTGAGCCTGGGAGGCAGAAGTTGCAGTGAGTGGAGATCGCACCACTGCACTCCAGCCTGGGCAACAGAGCAGGACTGTCTCAAAAAAAAAAAAAAAGAAAAGAAAAGAAAGTACATGTTACTGTTGTCATTAAAATAGAGGGAAGTGTATTGGGCAAGCAAAAATCATAACCTTTACCTTCAATGAGATATAATAGAGAAATTAATATTTTAATGGTAGAGTTGGTTCAAAGAGCCAAGAGGCCAGAATCTCAGAATGTCTAGCTGAGATGCCATGAGCTCTGAGTGAACATGTCACAGGACTGCCCAGCCAGGAAGGGAGGCCTGTCATACTTTTGTCCCCCAATTGTGTTATCTCATAGACTACAGACTTAAATTTATTTCTTAATATGCATACTATTTAAAGAAGGAAGTTATAAACATTTGGGCATTATCTTAGAGAAAGCAAAACTTTCTAGAGAGTGACTTAAGCTGGACCACAGACTAACATCCCTGTTGGTTGAAAAATTACAGGATGTCTTGTCCTGGTAGAAAGCATTTTTCTAACAGATTGCTTAATGCTTTTCCTTCTTGTAGCATGGGCTTGGGGGAGTGGTACTCAAAGCAGACTTACAAACTGGATTGCATAGTGAATGAACTTTTTTTAATGGCTTTGCTGGGTTTATTTAAGACATTGAACTGTTTGCCCTTGCCTCCAGTGGTTCAGTGACCACTCATCATTACATTAGTGGGAGAACTATTATACTGAATTAGAGATACGGAGAGAGCTTGTGACTGGGTGAAGAGTCAGTATTTTGACTTTTTATGCCAACATCATTATTTCCTACTCATTTCACATTTCTCCTACCAGTTCAGCCCTCAATTCAAGGTTACCTTGATTACTCTTAGGTCTTTTAGTCATGAATCTTTCTAAACTATTTTTAACCTCAAAATGTTCCTACCTTTTCCTGAACTCACTTTTTCTTCTTGTCTTTCTCAAAATTAGAGGTATTCCTAGTCTTTTTCAGCACTAAGTTCTTCCCTCTTCCATCTCCTTAGAAAACTAATTTCATTCATTACTTCATCTTCTATTTGCACCTTCAACTCTCTTTCTTAATTGCATCTTTCTTCACTTATCCACCACAGGCCCACCTATTGAAATAGTATCAAATGAGATCACGTATGGGAAAGTGCTCCGTTATTCTGAAGTAGAAAATAAATACGGAATAATATCATAATCCTGTCTTTCTTCTTCCCTCCATGATCATTTCAAAAAACCGTTAATATAAAGTATTTTTGATTTTACTATATCACTGTTCAACTCATTACCTAATGTCTTAAAATCTGACTCTGTCTCCTAAAATGCTATTTCGGGGGTTCACAACTTTATCTTCCAATATTTGTTGAAGTTAACTGCATCCTCCTTTCTTGGTTTCTGTAACCTTCTTACCTTGGTTTGCCCCCTCTCCCTTTAACCAGTCCTCTTTCCTTCAATGCCCATCTTTTCTTTTCTACCTCTAAATGTGAGTGGTCTCTATCATCCTGTCCTTGCTTCTCTCTCACTCTCTCTCTCTCTGATTCTCATAAATACTCCTTGAAACCACCCACAGATTCTTTTCTTCAGCCTCTGTTAATTGCCTGCTGATAGTTTTAACCTAGATGTCCCACTGGTCCCCAAAGATAATGTATATTAAACTCTTATCCCACTCCAAATATCTCAGCCAGCAGTGTTACTCTTTTACCAAGTCACCTGGGTAAGCTGGTGACCCTAGTTCCATGACTGATTTTTCCCTCCCTCTGATCCCTGAATCTAATTTCAGCCATATTTTGCAGACATTTACTCCGTCTCTGCCTTCTCTTTCTTCAGGTAGTGGTAGTTCAGGCTGCTGGAATAGCACATAGCCTATTATTTTTGCTTTCAGTGGGGTTGTCCGAACATATTTTGTGGTCATACTCTATTTCTCTTCTTCATTCCTTAGTTTTTTCCCCTTTTCTGGGCTGAATAACCATTTTAACTTTATTCACAAAGAATATTAAATCTTCTACGCTAATACCTTTCTCAGAACTTCCACTGAGCATATTTAAAATGGCTAGAATGGGCTGTATAACGTGCCTGGTAAGTAATAGCTGGGTGCAAGTTGACTATGGTTTGTAAGTAGTGATGTGACACAAATACATTTCATAGCTATATGTCTTTATTAATTTGCATTTTCAAATACAGTCAGTGTCTTCATGTTAGCAAATTCAACCATATTTGATTCAGAAAGCTAAAGTTTTGAGGATCTAAAGACATGCTAATGTATATACACTGAACATGTTGCCTGAGTTTTAACACTTTTTCATCAGTCATCAGAATATAATTCCAGTTTATGTCTAACCGCATCAGAAACATCACCTTTCAATTTTTAGGACTCTAGCTCTCTTACTTTATTTCTACAGATCCCATTGACAAAAAATGATGAAGGACAGCTTCAGTTCTCCCAGTTTTGACATTAAGGATATCTGATGCCACAGTAGCATACTGTGCAGCTGTAAAAAAGAATAGGGAAGCTCTTTATGTGTCTGTAGGGAAAGATCTCTATTGGGAACTGAATGTTCATGTCTCTCTCAAAATTCATGTGTTTAAGTCCTAACTCTCAATATGGTGACGATATTTGGAGATGAGGCCTTGGGATGTAATTGGGGTTAGATGACATTATGAGGTTCAGACTTTTGTGATGTGATTAGTGCCTTTATAAGAATAGATGCCAGAGAGCTCGTTGGTTCTCTATCTGCCATGTGAGGACATAGCGAGAACACAGCCATCTGAAAACCAGGAAGAGAGCCCTTACCAGAACCTAACCATGCTGGCACCCTGACCTTGGACTTTCAAGTCTCCAGAACTATAAGAAAATTAATTTCCATTGTTTAAGCCAACCATCCATAGCATTTTGTTATGGCAGTCTGAGCTGACTAATACAATCTCCAAGATTTATTATTATTATTATTATTATTATTTTGAGATGGAATCTTGCTCTGTCACCCAGGCTGGAGTCCAGTGATCGATCTCAGCTCACTGCAACCTCTACCTCCCAGGTTCAAGTGATTCTCCTGCCTCAGCCTCCTGAGTAGCTGGGATTACAGGTGTGTGGTACCACACCTGGCTAATTTTTGTATTTTTAGTAGAGATGGGGTTTCATCATGTTGGCCAGGCTGGTTTCAAACTCCTGACCTCCAGTGATTCTCCTGCCTCAGCCTCCCAAAGTGCTGGGATTATAGGTGTAAGCCACTGCACCCAGCCTTCAAGATTTATTTTTAAGTGGCGGAGAAAAGGGTGCCAAAGTAGACTGCAATGAGAGTGGAAAAAAAAAAAGAAAATATACTAGTACTGGCTTGCATATATATATTTTTAATCTTGGGAAGTATAAATGAGAAATGGATAATGTTGGTTACCTGTTTTGTGGGGTCACAAACTTGGCAGATAGAGTCTAGGGGAGGAAAGAAGACATTGCTGTGTATCTTTTTATGCTTGAACTATGTGAATGTGCTACCAGTTCAAGAAATTAAATAAATAAAATTTACTCCTTTAAAGTAATAAAACAAAAACATTTAATAACAAAACATTAATAACAAAAGCATTTGGAAAAATAAGGTCATATTCAAAGAAGAAAAATACTGATTATATTGAAAGAAGATGGCTGAGTGGTAGAATAACTAAAGCAGAAGTTTACATTTGATGCAGGCACAATTTGAGCAAGAGGAAGGAATAGGAGCACGTGTATTGAGTAGCTTTCTCAGTCAGCTCTTTAATAACCCCCATGACAGTGTAGGCAGTTCTTATTGCCTACTGACCTTTTCTTGGATCTGCATTGGCTACTGCCAGCAGAGCTGGAAGTGCCCACATGACATGTATTCAACTGAAAGGTGATGACCGCAAGTTCTCAAGTACTCTCTCAGTAATGCTCAGATGGTGCCTGAGAGTAACACCTCCTTCAACCTCCCTTGGTTGGAAGTCCTAAATACAAGGATAGCAACTGCTGAGAAAAGGTTCCAGTCATCCGTTTGAAATACATTAATGTCTCTTCCAAGAACATAAATGTAACTTTTCTCAAACGTGTTTTGGCCAATTAAACATCCAGTTGTTTTACACACACTATATTATACACCCTAGAGCATTGCCGTTATGTATTTCTGATCACTTTATTTCTGTTTAATATCTATCAAAGAATTCTTCTCCATTAGTTTCATGGTAAAATCCAAAGTTTAAAATATGATATTCAAAGACTCTGGTTATCCAGCTTCAGCCTATCTAACCCCATCTGTTCCTTTTGAGCTGTTTTGCTGTGACCCCAAAGTGCTTTTCTTTCTCAGACCTCCATATCTTTTGAAATGCCATTTCCATTGCCTGTACTACTCTTCTATTTCTTCCTTTTGATGATGCTTTTACAAATTAAAGTGAGTGTTCTTTTTCCTATATCACCGTATATTTATCACACACCATTGAGATTCTCTATGCGTTTATCCTTTCTGTCAGAAGTTCAGGGGCCATAGCAGATTCATTTTGCATCTCCAGTGCTGGCATGCAGTAAGCATTTGATGGTTGAATGAATGAATAAATATGTAGTCTGGCTGAAGTTTTAAAGACAGAACATTGTAATACCCTATAATAAAATCCTAACCAAGGCTTAGGAAAAGTGCCTTGCAGGAGGATTCTAACTCTGCATTTTAAGAGTGTAATTCAGCCTCAGATTGACTTGTAAGAGCTGAATGCTGTCAGGACAGTTCTCCTTGAGCCTTTTGATTTTTTGGAAGGCTTTCAATTTTGTAGATTTGTGTATGTGTGGTTTGAAAACTCTGGTGAGCATCCCCATACTAAGGTAGCTCTTTGACACTCTCCTCTGTTTAAGAGCATTTTACTTCTTATATTCCAAAACATAGATAACAGCTTGCAATCCAGTGGATTTTCAACCTTATCTCCTGAAAATCACATTTCTTAGGTATTGTGGTAGTAAGTTCCATATCTATCAAAATCACCTCACGAAAGCGAGTCTTCAGCTCAAACCTCAGATCCACATTTGCTTGCCAGAGAGCAAGAGTGACAGCAGGGCAAACTCAACCACTTTGTAGTTAGATGTCTTTCTCATGTGTTTTTCTCAAAAGTATTCTTTTAAAATGTGAAATCTCCAGAAAAATCTAAGAGTTCCTAGCCAAAATAGTTCACTTTCCAAGCTAAAAGGGCTGACTTTGGTGGGCTTCAGTTGTGTCAATAGGCCACTAGTGAGACAGATTTCAGAGACAGGCCCATCTTTTGTTAATTCAGTTCACTCTGAACAAAACAGACAAAATAAAAGCTTGAACCCCACCTATTTAGACAGGCTTGCATAAATATGGCTTCATAATAGTTGGTTTTCAGAGTCCATTAACTTTAATTGTCCTATGGATGCTGTTTAAATGTGTCCATTGATATATTTCAGGTGTTAGTGCTCATTTTCTGTAGTAATGAGCATAGTCACAGGCCTGAGTTCAGTATACATTAGGTGCAATCCTGGCACTAATCTCAATATAAATAGCGCATTTGATCTTACTGACATGTGGCTGAAGGCAAAACATAAATCCAACAAGATTTGCTGGACTTTAGTTCTGATGCCATTTCTTGTAAAGTTTGGAGCTAAAAATGATAGGAGGCCCTGGAATATTTTTCCCACTCCAGGATTTTAGTTATTCTGCAGTTACCAAATCTGCAGAAATTCTGGATCTGTCCTCCTCCAGGAAACATTGTCTTAATTAAATAATTAATTAAGCTCTTTTAAAAGCCAGTGGTTCTCCTGTGGTTTGCTTCTATAATTGCCTCTTTACTCATTAAGAAACTACCTAAGCTAACTCTCTTATTTGTTCTTAATATGATGCTTTACCTACTTCATGCAATTTTATCATATGACTTATTTGTCTCGCTGTGTTGTCATTATCTGTAGAAAATTGTTAGGTTCCAAAAGGCAAGACCTGAGTATCCTTATTTTCTGTGACACCCACACAGCATTATATTTTAAACAGGTAATAATTATTTTAGTGTGATGAAGACAAGAATCTATAGTATGCTGATGAAATGTGAATTTAACATCAAAAAATAAAGTTACTGAAGCTCTGGTGTGCTATTCATAGTACACAGTAACCTGTATCATTTCCTAAGAAGGGTTTAGTATCATGTGAAAGCAGTCAATGAAATGTTCAAAATAGCCAGCTTCCAAGGACTCAGAGTACATGTGTCCCTTAAATTGCTCATGTGCTTCTGCTCTAAAGCCATATTTCAGCCTTTATGTTTCCAGAAAGAGGCTGAAAAGGCATACAGGAGGTCAAATCAGCCAACTTCTTCATTTTGGTGGTTCTGGTGATAAGGTTACTGAGAGAGATGGTGATAATGATTGTTAAACCATTATTTTTAGGGACTAATGTGGAATTTACATTTTGGTGGTCAGTTTGCATCAGTAAATCGACATGCATTATCAAATGCACTGTTTGTAGAACTGTGAAGAAATTTCTTTTTCTATCAAAAGCTCTACATGGTTAGTCTGACTATGGCTCTTGTATCCACATGCTAGTCTTGATGGACTAGCAGAGCTCAGAGGAGCAAGACTTAAGCACAGAGCACAGTTTCCTAGAAGTGAAGAATTTAACCTTTGTTCTAGTCCTTCCTTCTGTCAGCTTCATCAGCAGGAAAACTGTCAGGGTTGATTTCAAATGAGTCATCCTTGGCAGCATTTTTCCCCCTAAAACTGCTTATCTGTCACTTTGTGGAAATTGCTACTTGTCCTCAGTGGTATGTAATATTAGCTCAGATATTACACGTAATTCATTATACTGCAAAGTTGAAAAAAATATATATATATAATACATATAAATATATTATATATTAAACATAAATAAATAGGTAAATAGAAAAAATTTCTCCTGAACCGGCTATGTATCAATAAACTCAGCAGTTTTACAGTTAAGTTCTGAAACCACAGCCTTTTAGTCACTTGCCACCAGTATTCTTCCAAGAGAGATTAAGAAATGTTTGGCGTAGAGACAACCTTTAAAATGTACTGAGAAGTGCATTTTTGCCAGCTCTATTAATATTACCTCTATCTAGATGACCCACATATTTCTTGATATTCTTTAAATGTTTGTAAACTGGGTTTATAACATTTTTTTCCTCCTTCAAAACAACCCCAAACCCTTAGGCACTTGTGTCTTTAAGACATGGCATTAGAGAATTTTCACTCTTGGAATGTGTATTTGTGATCAAATATGATCACATGCTCTATTCTGAATTGAAATTAGCTTTATGACTTCTACAATCAGAGCAAGTGTTGGGCTTCACGAGTTGAGACTAGATAGCAGAAGTTGCATCTTTCACAGGCTGTGGCACTGAGCCCCCACATTTCTCACACAGGATCGAGATCTATGATCTGCAATTCAGAAATCCAAAGGACTCTGAAAAGCAAGAGTTTTGGTAACAAAATTTGGTGGCTAAAATTGATGTGAAGGCTTATAGTCCCCATTCATCTCACTTAATGGAAATATTAATATGTTTGATTATGGGTTGCTGCCCAGAACCCACTTGGGGTATTATCTTCCTAAAATCTAAAAAAAAATTCATATCTGGCGTCAAACATTTTGGATAAGGAATTGTTAACTTTACCTTTCCTTAAAATACTAAAGATTTTTGACTGGAGAGAGCGAGCCAATCAGGTTTTGAAGTTCATAAAAGGCAAATCCTTCTGGCATGAGAAAACCAATAAATGGGGCAGGTACTAGGGAGGCTCAATCTCTGTCCAGGTCAATTTCATTACGTATGACAGCGAGTGACCTGGGGCCATCTTTGGTGATGCAGGGGTGATGATCAGAGACCACTCACTTTCTCCAGTGGACCTGGGAACCCTCAGCTCTGTAGATGAGGGTCTTGATGAGGGCAGAAGTTTAGGGTAGGTCCTAAGACTTTACAATGTAACATCCTCTCTGGTCCTTTTCTGTGTTCCTAGTTTTGTACAGAATTGTTTTTGAGTGTTGGTCAAAATAAGGGAAATTTTTGTTTCGGTTTTTGTTTGTTTGTTTGTTTTGTTTTTTCTTGAGACAGAATCTCGCTCTGTTGCCCAAGCTGGAGTGCAGTGGCGCGATCTCCACTCACCACAACCTCCACCTTCCGGGTCAAGTGATTCTCCTGCCTCAGCCTCCTGAGTAGCTGGGATTACAGGTGCACACCACCATGCCAGCTAATCTTTGTATTTTTAGTAGAGACAGGGTTTCACCATGTTGGCCAGGATGGTCTCTAACTCCTGACCTCATGATCTGCCCGCCTTGGCCTCCCAAAGTGCTGGGATTACAGGTGTGAGCCACTGCGCCCAGCCTGGGAATGTTATTTTTTATGAAAATTCTTTTTTTTTTTTTTTTTTTTTTTCCCCTGAGACAGAGTCTTGCTCTGTCATCCAGCCTGGAGTACAGTGGCATGATCTACACTCACTGTAATCTCTGCCTCCAAGGTTCAAGCAATTCTCCTGCCTCAGCCTCCGGAGTAGCTGGAATTACAAGCATGTGCCACCATGCCTGGCTAATTTTTGTATTTTAGTAGAGACAGAGTTTCACCACATTGGCAAGGTTGGCTTCAAACTCCTGACCTCAGATGATCCATCTGCCTCAGCCTCCCAAAGTGCTGGCATGACTTATAGGTGTGAGCCACCATGCCTGGCTGAAAATTTACTTTTATTGTTGTCCCCTTCTTCCTTTTCTGTGAAAGTCCTTATCCTAAGAAATGTATATACTTTATATTAAGTCCTATTGATTTTTGTTGTGATTTTCAAAGGTAGATTCCCACAGATAAAATCTTAGCTATTGCCCAAGACATAGTAAAGGGTCACATGTATGATTTTTCATAATTGGAAGAAAATTCTGCCCTTGTGAGTGCACATGTCCATCCACATTTTATCTCTCCATCCCTCAAAACCCTAGTGAGAGGCATTAAGAATGGGTGATGTATATGCTGTGTCTTTTAAGCATGCGCTATGTATTTCATTCTCATTTATTGGGTCTGGTGATGAAGTTTTTAGCCAGCATGGACCTAACCTACTTTTTTGGGATAAAATTCACTGTTTTATTGCAGCCAAAATTCTAGTGTGGTATGATCATTCATGCTGTGGATCAGTCTGAATATATTTTTTTTCTGTAATTTTATCATTATTACATGATTATAATACATGCATTGTTTTTTAATTGGAAAGCAACTTTTTCTACCATTGAAAGACATTTTTTGACAACTTGACTCTTCCTAGTATAGAGTACTAAGTTGAGTACTGCATCTTCTTATTTTTTACATTGTAGAGAAAAAAATACTGTTGATTTGAAAAATACATATCACTTGGTATCTCTCTCTTGGTTGCAGTGGTGATGCAGAATTGGTTTCATTAACTCCAACATAGTTGGGACTCACTGATTAAGAAAGTGGGAAAACAAAACTTTAAAACCTCAATCCTCAGTAGGAAGTAGGTTGTATTAGGTGAATTATAGGTAATCTGTGTGTGTGCTAATGGGGTTGGAAAGAACCTTACAGAGCATATTACCTGATAAACTTGAGTGGAGTGGGTTTGGGAGAACAAACAGGATTATTGTGAAGGGAGCAACTGATACGCCCCCTTCAGAACCTTAACTATTAGTAACAGTGGTGGTGACAACACAAATCAGTGAGCAGAGACACAGCTCTTAGGCCAAGCTGGCTGGACTGTATGGCTGCAGGAGGTGACTGACCAGTGGCAGTGCTCAGCCAGAGCAAGACGAGGAGGGAACAGTCAATGAGCTTTCTGGAGGCTAAGGTGTTCCCATGTGGGAAAGTGTGCCCCTAGCCTTCATGGATGAGTTATAGGTCTTAAAATTAAGTCTCCTCTTGTTGGAATTCCATACTCATAATAAACTGATAATAACCTGGTATTCCATGTAACTGCCTCTAGGAAGAAAAGTACTGTTCATGTTGACATAGGTGTTTCAGTCTGCATGGTAAAATTTCTACATCTTACTATAAAATAATAAACTAGCTGGTTTCTAATGTGTAAAAAGAAGATTTTTGAGAAATCATTGGGAATGGTATCATATTAAGTGATATCATCCATATGGGTAGTTGTTCTCCTAACATCTTGTATGTAACTATAACACTAATCATAATGTATTAATAATTTGTTTTCAATCTTTTAATTTGGACTAGACAGAGAAATTGTCTTTAGGCTGGGTCGGTGTCTCACATCTGTAGTCACAACACTGTGGGAGGCCGAGGCGGGCACATTGCCTGAGGCCAGGAGTGCGAGACCAGCCTGGCCAACATGGTGAAACCATCTCTACTCAAACTACAAAAAGTAGCTGGGTATGATGGTGCACACCTGTCATCCCAGCTACTCAGGAGGCTGAGGAGGCTGAGGTGGGAGAATCACTTCAGCCTGGGAGGCAGAGGCTGCAGGGAGCTGAGATCACTCCACTGCACACAGCCTGGGTGACAGAGTGAGACTCCATCTCAAGAAAAACCACAAAAACCATAAGAAATGATTTTTATTATTTTATAAAGTATATACTTCTTAAAGAAAAATTGGAAAATACATAAAATTTTAAAGAAAACAAAAATCACACATAATCCCACTTCTTAAAGATAACAAAAGTTATTATATTTTATTAAGCCTTTTCTCCTATGTACATTTTAAAATAAAATTGTCGTTACTGGATGGCAAGTCTTGAGAGAAAAAAAATAATAAAATAAAATTGTGATCATACTAAAACATTATTTTCAAAAGTATTATTTTTAATGGCTACAAAATATCCCACAGGTATGGATGTACCATGATTTATTTACCTACTCTTTTATTATAGGGCTTTCCAATTGTTCCTAATTTTCTATTTTTAAATTGTATTTATGTATTTATTTTGAGACAGAGTCTTGCTCTGTTGCCCAGATTGGAGTGCAGTGGCATGATCTTGGGTGACTGCAACCTTTATCTCCCGGGTTCAAGTGATTCCCGTGCCTTAGTCCCCTGAGTAGTTGGGATTACAGGTGCCCGCCACCACGTCAAGCTACTTTTTGTATTTTTAGTAGAGATGTATTTTTGTATTTTTAGTAGAGATGGTCAGGCTGGCCTCAAACTCCTGTCCTCAGGTGATTCACCAGCTTCAGCCTCCCAAAGTGCTGGGATTATAGGTGTGAACCACCACACCTTCTTGTTCCTAATTTCTTAAATGATGAATAGAGAAACAGTTTCTTAATCAGATTATTAGCCACAGTATCTAGTATACTTAGTCACTTAATAGAAAAGTATTGAATTGAAAAGTTATTTTTATCTGAGATCCTAGCCCAAATAGGCTTATTGGGTTTTATTAGAAGCTTAAGAGGAATCTGAGAAAATGAAATGAACTCCAGAGCACATACATTTTGGTGTGGAAGGGAGCAGTTTAAGCTGTACTAAGAGAGGGATGGAGAACTGCTCACAGTGTGTGGGGTGGAGCAGGGGCACATAGAAGAATTTCTAAGGTGAATGTTGACTCTGTCACAATTTTGCCTACTGACAGAAATGTTGAACCATCCACAGTGGGTTAGTTCTCCCGCTCTTCTGAAGAAGGAGCTGTTTTGTCACATGTTCTGTTTCTCTTTTAATTGCTCATAGTTGTTCCTGTGAGAGCAGACATGTGCTCTTTGAATTCAATTGAATGTCTGCTTCAGAACAATGTGACAAGAAAATATTATCTTTTTAGATTTCAGTATGTGTAAGATGGGCATAGTGGTTTCTAAAAATTCCCAAATCAGAATTTTGTGACCTCTTCCAGAACATGTGATTAGCCTGGCCCAACATGACTCTGTCCCAAGCAGGGCCAAACAGATGGAAGCTGGACGCACCATTTTCATCCTAAAGGGATCAAGGCAAGGCCCAGCAAACTGGACTAGCAATATTTAATTGTTTGGTGTTCTGATGATGCTCACATGGACTCCACCACCAGAGTGCCTGTTACCATAACATCTGGAAATGTTATAACACTGCCTGTTTTGCTATGTGGCCAAAACCGCTTTACTTTCAGACCGTGTGGACACTGTTGCAACACTTAATAAGCAATTAGTGGTGCAAACCCTGATTGTGGTAATATTAGTGCCTAATTTGTTTGATTTAATTAAGCATGTAATTTCCTTCTGGTGTCTTTATAAAAGAAAAACAGGAGGAAGAAAAAATAATCTCAGATTGTTAACTACTTTAAGCTTTTCACCTACTACCTGTTGGGCTATAGCAAATCATGAATCTTTTAAAAGCAAAATGCAAAATAAAGTAAAAAATTAAATTTAAACTTTCAAAAGGCAATAAAAGTATAATTTATTTTAAAGCATTTATTAGTTTCACCGTATTTCTAGAATAAATATTGTAAAGTAATATACAATTATATAGAATACAGCATTATACAGGTAATATGCTCTAGACTATCCCCCATAATATTGACAACCCATTCTTTTTTTTTTCTTTTTTTTTTTTTTAATATATATACTTTTTATTGCATTTTAGGTTTGGGGGTACATGTGAACAACATGCAAGATTGTTACATAGGTACACACATGGCAGTGTGATTTGCTGCCTTCCTCCCCATCACCTATATCTGGTATTTCTCCCCATGCTATCCCTCCCCAACTCCCCACCCCTCGCTGTCCCTCCCCTTTTTCCCCCCAAACGACCCCCGTGTGAGATGCTCCCCTCCCTGTGTCCAAGTGTTCTCATTGTTCAACACCCACCTATGAGTGAGAATATGCGGTGTTTGATTTTCTGTTCTTGTGTCAGTTTGCTGAGAATGATGGTTTCCAGGTTCATCCATGTCCCTACAAAGGATGCGAACTCATCGTTTTTGACGGCTGCATAATATTCCATGGTGTATATGTGCCACATTTTCCCTGTCTAGTCTATCATCGATGGGCATTTGGGTTGGTTCCAGGTCTTTGCTATTGTAAACTGTGCTGCAATGAACATTCGTGTGCATGTGTCCTTATAGTAGAATGATTTATAATCCTTTGGATATATACCCAGTAATGGGATTGCTGGGTCAAATGGA